>QFFA01000183.1:14814-32340 GCA_003316565.1 Russula foetens
GGCGTGAAAAAAACATCGAAAAAGCATGAAAAAAAAATATAGGAAAAAGTGTGAAAAAAAAACATACAAAAAAGCGTGAAAAAAATTGGAAAAAATCATGAAAAAAATCATAGGAAAAAGTTTAAAAAAACATGGAAAAAGGCGTGAAAAAAACATGTTGACTCTGATCCCCAGGTCCAAAATATGCGTACGTGATGCGCTCCAGCCCCGGGAGCTATATTGTTTTCCTATCGTCCGTAGATTTCTGCTTGGCGTTCTGTGACTTGTAAACGGAACACAGCGCGCCTTCTGATGAAACCCGAGTGTGATACGGACTTGTCTCATAGAATATTAGACCACACGTCAAAAGGAAACAATGAATCAGTAACATCTTAGATCGGACACACGGGACAAACAAGCAATTCCTAATACACAGCGAGAACAGACAGGGTGCCTAAATAGCAAACCAACACCAACACAAGAGACGACAGTCTTACATATGCGATACTCAAACCGACGCGGTGCATAGCACCACCCGAGTATATCCTACGGATCGATGACATAGAGAGGGTCTTTACGATAAATGGATGTCCTCAGAGGAAATCTGTCATCTCAAGTACGATCACCACTTTGTATCGCCCAGCGGTGCCTGGTTCCATCCGGACCACATCAACTTGAGAATCCGGATGGTGCACGCAACGACTGGCGAGTCTTCGCAGGTTCTCTGCCGCTTGCTTGTCAAGCACAGGGGTGCGATGAACCGATGGCCCAGGAAGGGTAAGTTGAGTAGGTCCTGGTAGGACGCCCTGAGGAGCATAACTAACAGGGTCATTGCCTTGGTTCCCCTGCGGGGAACGATCCAGTTAGGAAGGGATACATATTCAGGAAAAGGTAGACGGTACAAACCTGGAAGATGACTTCATCACGTTGGGGAACACCTTGACCAAGTCCGACATTGGAATATGTGTATGGAACTGTATGATACTGGTGTCGCAGGAGGGGAGTCAGCACATGAAGATGATAGCCCATGTGTGTCACGATATACCTCGCTCATGCCGGGTAGCTCTGGGTATTCTGCTATCCCATAATCGGTCGCGTTGATGTGTTGTGGGTCTTGTAGTGCGCCTTGCACAACATCCCTCTCGACAGCCGACGCAGGTAGCACATCTTCCCACCGTCCTTCGAGTTGGCCACCGCTGGCAGTGGGAGGGACCTAAAGGACATCGCGCACGGATACATGAGCACTTGCAAAAGGGAGATTGTCAGGATGGACATGGCTGACCCCAACATTATAGGGTACGTGGTAATTGTGGTGCGGGCGCGCAGTGGAACGAGGAAACAAGTTCCCAGGAAGGTGATTGGCTTGTTGTGGTTCGATACCAGCCATGGGATGTCGTGAATGTAGTAGTGGGTGATATAGAAGAGCCTTGTTGGTATTCGGTCATGGGGATATGAATCTGGTTTATAAAGACCTCCGAGTCAGTGCCTGCAAGTGAAAAGTAAGGCGCTTAGTTTCAAGCTCATATCAAAACCGTCCAGGATATTATCGAGATCATATCTAACCGCGCTGGCTAAGGCGCTACAAAGGAAGCGAGAGCGAGAACCCGTGCCTGGGACTAAACCTTAACCGAGGGGGAACTAGAGCTCGATTGGTTGGGTACGGGTTGGGGGCAGGGAGAAAGCCGCTGCTTGCTCGGTCCGACGAGTTCGCCACGCAGTATGATAACGCAAAGTCCAGTATTGGAAACCGTTACGTTGGGGAGTTCCATGTCAGGCCAAGCGGTTATGCGCACGCACGGAAGCGTCGTTGGGCGCTCTGTGAGGGATTTCGCTGGGTAGGGAAGGAGCGCATGGCATACGAGTGGCCAGATTGGGGGAAACGTGTGGAAAGTGAATGTTGCAGCATGCAGCTGACGTCGAGAACACGAACACATTACGAGTAGCAGATGATGGAAAGGGATTGTGGAGACACTACTCTGGGGGTTGCCGGGATGTGGGAGGAAAGAAATGGGTATGCCATGAGGCGAATGGAGCGACGGAGCAGGGCAGTTTCTGACGTTGCGCCCAAGCCGAGCCGTGTGCCCGGGTATCTAGATGGGAATACTGGGAGGACATGGATGCGATGTGGAAGGATGGGAATGGGTGTGGTGTATGGGTGTGGTGTAGGATGGGAATGGGTATGGTGTGGAGTGTAGAAACTTGAAGGCGTTACTAATTTGTCCGCTTAATTATTCATCGGCGCGGCGGCCATAGGGATTATTTTATTGATAAGGCCTGCAATTTTTTTAATTTTTAGATCTCAGATCCGCCTCACACCTCACACCTGCGACTCGATTACAACGTTCCCCTTGCCATCTCCTCCCCTCCCTCTCCCCCAAATAACCCCCCACGTCTGACCACACCGCCTAACCAATAATATCAAACAAAATGAATTTGTACCGCGCCGATGAATTGGCCCTCGCGGACTATTAACCACCGGCCGCTTTCTACACCCTGCACCTGCATGCACACGTTCTGTGCCTGTCCAGTGACCATCAATGATGATGTTTATGTGCGTGTCATTTTATGCTCATATGCCTGTGGTTCTTTCTTACCCCTCATTGTCAACTCTACGCTAGATGGGCTCCGAGTTAACCATTGAAGTCCGGCAGTGAATAATGGGGGACTGACCAGACGTTGCGTGTGACGGCATAAATTGACAGGGTATTGCCAACAGTTCGCTACTGGCGTCTTTCGCTGGCAAGGGCAATACTTGGCTACTACTGGAGTCGCCCCGCTGCTGACGTCTTTTTCTGGAAAGGGTGATGTTTTTTGAGCCGCTACTGCCAATCGCCAGGAACTTCAAGTTGATGGGTACCAGGAAGGGCAATGCTCCGCTACTGGCGTCTTTCGCCGGGAACGTAACGTTGCGAAGCGAGTGCATGTGACATACGATGGTTGGCGCTCAGCACTGAAATGCTCCGTTGAAATACTTCGCTTTTTCTGCACCCATTATGTGAAGATACGCAGTCGTTGGCATCAAAAAGAAGACGTTTTGCACAGCGGTCACCTTCTACATTGCAGCAACCGCATTGCCTCACACTCAATGATCGATTATCTTTGCCTCACGAAGGCCATCATCGGCAACAAAGGGACATTTCTGTCGTTAATTCCTTATTCCGCACGAACACACAGGTTCCCGCACCCTCAGGAGAGCTGATATGGTGCTTATACGTCGCACCCTGCGAGAGCCTGGCCCTCCATCATTAGGTTTTCGAGTGATATCTGTCATGATACGATCCGGACATGTTGCCACATACCATAAGACCCCGACGAGAGCGAGAGTATTGGACGGGGAGCTAGATCGGTGAAGAGAGGATTGACCGACTGCTCTTCATGGCTGTTTATACGAGCGAGAGGGGTAAAATAATGCGGTGTCTGAGGGAGAGGAGATCTAAAAGTCTCTCGTCATCGCCATGTTTGCCGATAACCAGAACTGTGACTCCAAGGCCATATAAGCAACTCGTCCGGGTCAGACCCTAATAAGGTACCTGTAGCTGCGATCACAATGGCCACGATGTTCGGTCACCTTCGCACTGGAAGTGGTATATGTCGCGAGTGTTGAGCCCCCTCTTGATACCAGCCAGAATTATCTTCCGGGGGCGGTTTTCCAGCAGTTGACAAAACTAGGCCACCGTGACACAACGAGAATCGAGGTGGACGGCCGGCAAGCACGGTGAAGACGAGGAGGTTGCCCATTGACATGCACTCCCTCGTGTTTAGGATACAAAGTGAGCCGGAGGAGATTCGTAATGATGGAGAAATAGAGAGGTGACAGTGACGGTGATCCCATTCAGCTGCGTGCGGGGGGGGGTTCGTGAAAGTCAAGCCTGGACCCTCTGAGCGGGGTCGAGACGAGTGAGCACACGCCGAGTGCCTTTCCTACTACCTCAGATTGGGAAGCAACAAGTCCCGCCTGCCATTTCTCCGCGGCGTGAGGTATGTGTCAACTACAGTCGGCGCAACGCCTGCCGGTCGCCTTGCGCCATATTATCGACCACTCAAGTTGCGGCTACCTTTAGGTCATTATTTGTCATTATTTGTCCCCCGGATGTCTATTGGAAAATGATTTCCAAGTAGGCCATACCCAGCTCAGGCCAAGGCGGCGTACCCACATCCCCGAATGCGAACGATGACATGCCCCATACCCATACACGAAAAAGCTAAGAATCGGTGCCGGGCGCCCCCAAGTCACAATTTGGCCCCCCTCTCCGATCTCGAAAGAGTAGATCTCGTCCCATGCACATACTGTAGCAAGCGTAAAATGATTGAGCGCCTGTCGTACCCCCGTGCCTGCTCCAGAAAGAAAACAAAATCATTCTGTTACCCATGCACTCGGTCCCCACCTTTTGAAGAGAAGAAAAGGCATGTCACCTCATTTGGGCGACGATTCGCCGACGAACGAAAGCAGACGGAAAGATAGGCGACATCATACATCTGGATATAAGCACCCAGGAAAAGTAGTCCTCATAACACTTGACGGCAAAAGCAGGCTGCCTGCTTGACCAATCAATCCTAATCATAAAACCGATAACCTACGGGTTTTTGTAATTACGGATCAGGACGGGGCTGTTCCGCCTGAGGGGATCATGGTGACACTTAGAAGGGGCACAGCCAAATGACGGAAGGTAGAAAGAAAAAAATTTCGTAAAATATACCCGTGATGTTTTGCCCTGAACCACACGATGACGATGAGAGTAGGTTCAAGTTTTAGGTCACGAGGAGGGTGAAGGAACGATTTCGCAACGCGGCGTTCCGCCACCTCCTGCGCCACTGCCGCCCCTACTATCCCCATCACCGGCAAAGGAGAACCTGTTGTGGGTCCCAACTGGAACCTGCTCTATGAGCCAGTCAAACACCGCTGACAGCCGGTCAAGAGCGGGTATCGAGGCAGTCACGGGTCAATTCATAGGACATGGCATCAAAAGGCTGGCCGTAACTTCGAACGTAGTTGCCATGTCATCAATAGTGGTATTCAAGAGAACACAAGTGTTAAGTGCCTCGACAAAAGGAACGAACAGAAGAGCAAGGCATAAAAAAACGCGCATTCTAATACTAATAATGTCGTGAATAAACACCGTGTATACAGATAGATATTATAAAATCACGACGGGGCTGCATCAGCTGCATTAATCGCACACGAGACCCCACACAGACCCTTTTTCCCAGGTTAATTCAACAAAGTGACGGCTTACTTCATCTCGCACCAGACCTCGAGTTTGCCCTCTGGCCTGCCCTTGGCGCTCTCGCGCGCCGTCTCGATCGCGAGCTCGTAGTCGCTCTCGTCACGTAAGGAAACCTTGCCGCCATCCTCATCACGGAACTTGAGCATGATCATTTGTGGGGTCGTCTCAAACTTGGCCGCCACGCGCTGCCTAAACTCGGCGAAGGGCATGCCGGGGTCGAGCGCCATCCCGCGCGTGTCCCCATCACAGTGGAACTTCACCCGGATCTTCGTGAGTTCGTATATCATGTCGTCCCACTCGCCTGAGCCGTAGCCTTCCTCGTCGTCGTCGTATACGCTCGGTGCGACAGGGCGCCGCGTGCCGCGTCGCCTGAGCGTGCCAGAGCGGGTCGAGCCTCCGTACGCACTCGGCGGCGGGCGGGCCGACTGAGGAGGTCCTCCAACATTACTGCGCGCCCAATTTGCAACGCGGTCATTGTTAAGTGGTGGAACCTTGGGTGGAGGGGATGGTTGGGAATACGAATCCACGATGTTGTCAAAGAACTCCGTTGTCCCGGGAGATGTTTCTGCGGAAATGACCCAGGGAAGTAAGGATGTGTAAGATGACACGTGTAGGGCGTTTGCTCACTAGGTTTGGGGGACGTGGTTGCAGGAGAGGGATCATCGACACTAGGTTTGTGCACAGTGAGTGCCCGTGTAGGCAGGCCTGCTTGACCTGGACGAGTGGTGGGCACTGCTGTGTTGCTGCGAGCGATGCCTGTGGCAGCTGGTAAGTCATTGCCTCTGGGAGATTTTGGCCGGGAGGCATCTGCATCCGAGGTCATGCCCATAATACGTTCTCGGGCATTAGCGGGAACATTGATGGTAGTCTTCGAACGGGCGAGGTTACCAACGGGTTGTACATCCAAGTCGGGTCCCTCTAAAAACGGAAAAATAAAAAAATAAGACTTGAGCAAAACTTGAATGCAGTAAGGCGTACTTAAGCGATTCAGCGTTGCAGCTCGCAAGAGGCCTCCATCGTCAGGACTACCATCGAAGTAGACATTTCGGGGGGTAACGCCCTGTCGCAGACGAGTGACACCTGTGAAAGCCGTGTACGCTTCATTAGGGTTCTCCGTTGCGACAAGTTTCTATGCAGCAATGGTCAAGCATCACATCACTACGGCAGTGAAGGGCGACATACAGCCTTGCCAAGAAAATCACGTGTCTTAGCGTTCCTGAGCTTGTTCTCCGACGGGCGGTAGAGGACACCAACAGGCTGCGGATCCAGTTCAATTTTGAAGGACGAAGAAGACTGTCATCCGAGACGTACGATGCTAAAGACCGTGTACCCTTCTCCGCTGTCACGAAGAGCCTCATCAATTACACTGTGTTCCTCTGTCGCCTTCTGATTTGCAGCATCCTGTAACTCTGCGATCCCTTCTTGTACTTGGCCAAGATAAATCAAGGAGAGACCTGACAACGAATTTGTTCTTTTAGAAAGAAAAAAGGAGATTATGCTGTAGAAATGAGTTACCCTTGTTGAAAAGAACTTCAGCGGAATATAGTGTGAAGGCAAGGCCCAGTTGTGTATAGTTACTAGAAAGGTTGGACGAATGCTCAAAACCAAGGCGATCATACTTAGGGCAAGCTACGCACATGGACTGATTCCCTCGTAGATAAAGTAAAGCTTCATCAAAGTCTTTTGAGGAGAGGTCATAACGACCAAGCAAGAAGTTGGAGACACCACATTGGAAGTAGCTGGAATTGGTTGAGGGATGAGACACGATGGGGGAAGATGGGTGGTGGTACTAACGCGACAGCAAGGTAGTTGTCGAGACGGGTGGCAGCAATGAACTGCTCCACGGCGGTTTCGTGCTCACCGATGGTGGCGTAAATAAGGCCCATGTTCGTGAGGATTTTTGAAGAGTCGGCAATGCCCTAGAAGGACAAGGTGAGAAATGAGACACGGGAGAGGGGGGATAAAGGGGCGGACAGAGAAAAGCTCGAGGCTTTGATCGAAATTCTCTTCGTCGTAGGCTTTGAGGGCAGCGGCCCAGGTCTCAAGTTCGGCTTTGAGAGACATTTAGGTATAGGTAGAAGATGATCCGGGGGACGGAGGGGTATGATTTACAATACAAGAGAAGAAGCAGAAGGTGCTTTAGTAGTAGGAGAGAAGAGAGGGGAAGAGCGTTCCAGACGCAAAGGAGTGTTGTCGAAGGGTGAAGAACAACGGGAGTTAATGTGGACAAAAGAAGGACGACCACGATCGCAAGTGAAAACGAAAGAGAGAAGAAAGAAAAAAAGATAGGGAAGAGGGGAAGAAAGTATGGTCCGTGCCATCTGACAGAAGGTCATTTATCATTCATTCGCACAGGCCAAAAACGCGGAGAGTACGGGACCAGTCCCATGAGCTATGCAAGCGTCTACATCCACCCGACTGATGGATCGTTTTCGGTTGTCACGTTCCCGATCCGTTCCATCCATTTTACCGCTACATTACAGTACAGCGCTGCAGCTGCACATGTGTTTCACTCACTCCCACAGGGCTTTGTGCTCTCTTCTGGTCGACCCTTCCAAAGACTATTTTTCACACCCCAGTTTCAATAGCGGAACCTTTTAGGCATGGGTGCTTTTGCCGTTGCTGTGCCAGGACATTTCCCACGGTGGGCGCCGGCGCGTCGCGTCACCTTACATCGAGATTCGGGGCTTGGGCAGGCAATCAAAGAGATTGGCCATCTGATTGTCCTGGCAACCCCTCGCCGCCACTTGTTGGCCATGCTGCAGCAACAAGGCGGTTACGCAAAGGAAAGTATTGAGTTCCGAGCGTTGCGCAGTCACACACCAATGCTTCCTTTTTCTCTCCCTAAGTTTTCTTCGGCACCGGCGGTGCATGCTTTTAACACGCTCCCAAAACCAAGGTGCTCCTAAAAAAAATTTCCCTTCGACAAGTATCCATGCCAATTTGCCACATTGTGCTTTCCCCACCCCTGTGTGCCATGTATTTAAAATGATGTATATATGGGACAAGGAAGTGAAAACACTTGATTGGTGATGAGAAGGTGATGTCACTCGCTTTGGTCCTCCTCGGGAATACAGAGATATACGCGACGTTGACTTCGGTCATACACTCAGCCACCGCAGTCGGTGGCAGTCTACGAACGACAAAGTGATTGATTGGCCTGTAAAATTGTATTCGTTTCAGCGCCTTCGATACCTCCTTCAACTTTGCACCTCATGTCACTCCCGGAACATCTCGCTCGTCCGTTGGACGTGCTCATGATCGATAATTTTGACTCTTTCACTTGGAACCTCTATCAACACCTCACACTCCTCGGTGCAGACGTAACCGTCATCCGGAACGACGCCATCGATGCAGACAGCCTTCCCCTCCTCCAGATTCGTTCCCTCATCATCTCCCCAGGCCCTGGTCACCCCATCACCGACTCTGGCATCTCACGCGATGCGATCCGCTATTTCGCAGGACGCATCCCAGTTCTTGGCGTTTGCATGGGGTTAGAGTGTCTCGTGGATGTTTATGGAGGGGAGATCGGGTACGCCAACCCAAAATACCATTGCAGCCGAGGGGCTGCGCTGATCCCATCATTCGCCTTTCCCCCAGCTATGCAGGTGAAATTATGCACGGAAAGTTAAGTCTAATCAAGCATGACGACCGTGGATGCTTCCGTGGTCTTCCCCAGGGCTTCAAGTCGACTCGCTATCATTCCCTCAGCGCAGATGTCAAAACCCTCCCCGCAGACTTCGCGATCACCGCCTTCTCTCAGGACAGTGGCGTCATCATGGGCGTGCGCCACCGCACTCACACGCTCGAGGCCGTGCAATACCATCCCGAGAGCATCCTCTCCGAATCCGGCGACGATCTATTCCGTAACTTCCTGGAGCTCAAGGGCGGGCTCTGGGAAGAAAACCCGACTTTCCGTGTGCTCGACCAGACCCTCCCCCCGTTCACGATCGACGTCCCAAATGGTGAAATCGCGGCCACGGCCGGGAAAATCTCCAGCGTTTTGGAGAAAATTTATGCTCAGCGCCTCAAGGACGTGGAAGCGGCCAAGGCTACGCCAGGCACGACGCCTGCTGACCTTGAGACCTTCCTTTCGATGCACCTCGCTCCGCCACCTATTCCGCTTGTCGCTCGTCTCAAAGCTAGGACTCCCGCCCTGATGGCAGAGATAAAACGCGCAAGCCCGTCCAAGGGTCCCATCGCGCTCTCGGCCAACGCGGCGCAACAGGCGTTGACCTACGCCCTCTCCGGCGCATCTGTCATTTCGGTCCTTACAGAACCAACGTGGTTCAAGGGCACACTGCTTGATCTACGTCTCGCACGGCAGGCCGTGGATGCCTTACCAAATCGGCCGGCACTCCTACGCAAGGATTTTATTCTTGACGAGTACCAGATCGCGGAGGCGCGTCTCCATGGTGCGGACACTGTGCTACTCATCGTCGCCATGCTCCGCCCCACACGCCTGCGTGCGCTGTACAACTACTCGCGATCGCTCGGGATGGAGCCCCTCGTCGAGGTGAACAACGCGCGAGAGATGGAGGTAGCGCTCGAGCTCGGTGCCCGCGTCATTGGCGTGAACAACCGCAACTTGCACGACTTTCAAGTCGACATGGGCACGACATCGCGTCTCGTCGACATGGTAAAAGGCCAGGAGGTCATCCTGTGCGCACTCAGCGGCATCACCGGGGGAGAAGACGTACGGCGGTACGTGCAGCAGGGAGTCAGTGCCGTCCTCGTCGGAGAAGCCTTGATGCGTGCCAAGGACACCCGCGCGTTTATCGCCGAACTTCTCGACTGGACCGACACCAAAGAGCCCGAAGCGCTGTGGCCGCCGTTGGTGAAGATCTGCGGGATCCGAACGGAAGAGGAAGCACTCTTCTGTGCCTGTGCTGGCGCGGCCTTGCTCGGCCTGATGTTCGTTCCCACCAGCAAGCGATGCGTCACGCTGGAGCAGGCTCAGACGATATCCTCGGTCATCCGCGGACTGCGCGCGTCGACCACGCCTCCTCCTGCCCGCTCGGAACTGACTAATAGCACGACTCAAAACGAGCCCTGGTTCACCCTCCACGCGCGCAGGCTATCACAGCACGCAGGTGGCGCGTCTTCACCCTCTGCCGCACACCCGCTCCTCGTCGGCGTCTTCCAGGACCAACCTCTGTCCTTCATCCTGCACTGCGTCGCCGTCGCGCAGCTCGATCTTGTCCAGCTGCATGGCTCCGAGCCACTCGAGTGGAGCAAGCATATCCCCGTGCCCGTCATACGGGTGTTCCACGTCGATCCGGAAGGGCAAGGCATCGAAGGCATCACGCGGCCGGGCTTGCACAAACACGTGTTGCTCGATACGGCCGTCGCTCCGGGCGGATTGAGCGGGGGTAAGGGGAAGGCTTTCGATTGGGAAGTCGCGAAGCGCGTGGTGCTTGCGGGCGAGGGTGTGAACAAGGGTGTTGAGAGCGGCGAGGGAGACCTGGTAACAGGTCGTGTGGCGGCGTCGATGCCGATCATACTCGCTGGTGGATTGACCGCGGAGAACGTTGCCGAAGCTGTCAGCGTCGTGTGTCCGTGGGCTGTTGATGTGAGTGGGGGCGTCGAGACTGCGGACGGGACGGGGAAAGACGAGGACAAGGTGAGGGCGTTTATCGGTGCCGTGCGGGGATGCGCGCTGCCTTCGTGAAGAAGATATTATTCTTGCATTGCGTCAGTTTTGTCACGTCGAAAAAATGGGCACAGATGGCATCAAACCATACGGTCTGCGGCGGTGTGGTGCCAGTGCCTGCCTGTGCGGTGCGGAGTGCGGGGACACCGCTCCGTTCCTGTAGCCAGATCAACAGTATAGCGCTATATCATATATCACTGCACGATTGATAGCGCATCGAAAAGACCCACTGCCCTGGGTCGCTCATCCTGCTTTTGTTCACACTCCAAGGGCTTCATCCCGTGCTTTGGGTGGGGTTAAAGGGCCCAACCCTCACAGCCATCCCTGATATCCTCTTTTGCTTCCGTTCTTCTCGTCCATCCACCCAATCAAACCATCCCTAATAGTACCCGTTAGCACCGTTATCCTCGTTTGTTTCCGTCATTTGACCAACAGCTTTCCTTCCCGGACCCTTTTTCCCTTACTACCGATTGGCGAGACAAGGCACACGAACACACAGACAGATAGACGATGGCTCATGCTCGCGCTCCAGTCGTGCAGAGGCACAGTTTCACCGCTCTCAACTCGACGTTCGTCGTCGATTCGGAGTATCAGTTCGTGAAGGAGCTCGGACAGGGCGCTTATGGCTGCGTCGTCGCCGCCAAGCACAGAGGCACGGGCGAAGGGTGCGCGATCAAGAAGATCACCAACATCAACACAAAGGTGTGTGTCGTGTACCATCGCGTGGGTGTGCTGGGTGTGAATGGGTGGGGATGCCTAGCCCGAGGCTGGCCACCTCTCCATCTTTTGTCCCTTTGGCCTTGCCGTTGCTAAGGGATAAAAGGCCCAAGCCTTGCTTGGGCCTGCCCGGTTGCGAGTTGCGAGAATCACGCGGCTGATAAGCCTTTCTCCCTTTTTACGCCTTTAGAGGATCCTCACGAAGAGATGTCTGCGCGAGATCAAGTGCGTACGGCATCTAAACTTCTCGTCTTCGCTTATTTTCTTACTCGTTTTGTTGATCATCATATAAACTTGTCTTCGTGACCACTCACGTCCTACTTGAATATCCTCCCCACGACGCGGCCTCACCATGAAGACTCCTACACCATTTCCGTAGACACAAGAATGTAAGGTTTTTTTTTGACGAAGCTGTTGGTAAGGGAAGAAATCCTGATGGATTTGCTGTCTTTCTCGGGCGCTTCTCCTCCCCCTGGTTGAGCATAGATCACTTGCCTGTATGACATGGACATTGTCTTTGGCCCGGATGGGAATTTCGATGAAGTGTATCTCTACGAAGAGCTCATGGAGGCCGACCTCCACGCCATCGTGCGTTGATCATGTCCGATGTACTTGTTCTTTCGCCGCTGATCATGGTGAACCTCATTTTCTTTAATTTAGATCCGTTCTGGCCAGCCCCTCTCGGACGCGCATTTCCAGTCCTTCATTTACCAGACGCTCTGCGGCCTTAAATACATCCACTCGGCCGACGTGCTTCACCGTGATCTCAAACCGGGCAACTTGCTCGTGAACGCGGATTGCGAGCTCAAGATTTGCGATTTCGGGCTCGCCCGCGGGTTCAACCAGGCGCAGAAGCAGGGGTTCATGACCGAGTATGTCGCGACGCGGTGGTACCGCGCACCTGAGATCATGCTCAGCTTTGCGAATTACGTGCGTTTGTCGGAACCGCACCTTTTTTTCCCGCCCTCTGTGCAGATTTGGGCTGATCCCTCCCCCTACACCTTTCTAGGCCTCGGCAATCGATGTGTGGTCTGTGGGCTGCATTTTGGCCGAGTTGTTGGCCGGCAAGCCGATCTTCAAAGGGAGGGAGTGAGCACGAATTCTCCTCGCATGGTGGAGATATACTAACGATTACCGGTCTTGGTGCAGCTATGTCGATCAGTTGAACCAGATCTTGCACTATCTCGGAACGCCTTCCGAAGACACCCTCCGCCGCGTTGGCTCACCCAGGGTCAGGCTATTTTCCTATAAACTCACTCACATGTCCTATTTGTGCCGCGGCTAATCCCTAAACCCTCAGGCACAAGACTACATCCGTTCTCTGCCCATCAGGCCACGGGTGCCGTTCACGCAAATGTTCCCGCACGCGAACCCGCTCGCACTCGATCTGCTCGCCAAGATGCTTAACTTTGACCCTGCGAAGCGCATCACCTGCGAACAAGCGCTGGAGCACCCATACCTTGCTGTCTGGCATGACCCGACGGACGAGCCCATCTGCACAACCGTGCGTCATCGTCGATTGTCGCCGTCGTCGACCTAACTCGGTTTGTTTGTCGACCTTTAGAAATTCGATTTCTCCTTTGAAGACGAGGACTCGATCGACGGTATGAAGAAGCTCATCGTTGACGAAGTGAACCTCTTCCGGGCAGAAGTACGCGCTGTGGCTCGATCCAATCAGTGCGTATCGCCCCCCTTTTTTCCGTTGTCTCCTGCAGTATATTCTTTCATTGCTCATGGAAGTGGCTTCGGGCCCCCCATCCACGCCGTGCAGGTCCAGGAACCTGAGTATCCCTACACGCGATGAGATCGTTTCCTCACCGATTCACGGTGATGCGCCGCCAGATGGCGCTACCTCCAGCTATTACTCCGGACAGACGCCGCTGCCGGGCGGTGCTCGTCGCCCTCCGAGCCCAGTAATCGACGACCCCAGCGCGGAACTCGAGCGGGAGCTGGCTGGGACGCACCTCGGGCGTCACTGAAGTGGTTCGAGCAAAGGTCGGAAATATCGACATGAAGTTTGTCAGCCTGTAGAAGTGAAAACGGAACCTGGAGCTTACTTTCGCACTGTTTTTTTTTGGTTGTTCGTGCGGTGAGCGGTTGGTGTCAAGCAGTTTTGTTCTGCCCCACCCCTTGTACTTTGTCTCGTTGTGTCTCGTGTGTATGAGCAGAAGATAGAAAGACAAAATATAATGTGCAGTTAGGTTTGGATCTCCCACGGCAGGTGACAAGCGCGTGCGTGATAACCAGATATGGCAATCAAGGGCCTCCTTCCTTCCCAACCCAACCACCACCATTTGGTGCCCCCCTCGGCGGCCTGGCGACCACTCACGATAGCCAGCCCACGGACTATCTCAGGCCGCCAACAGCGTGTCTGTATTATATTTTTGTCCCATATTATTGAACTTTGTCTTCACGACGCCTAACGACTCGGCCCCACTATCTCTTGATCTTGATTTCGCGCACGTTTCTGTCTTGTGGAGTTCCCCTCATTCTTTATATCGCACCGATTTTCAGCCCAATCATGTCGACCAATGCGACTTGCTTCACGCCCAAGGCACCACAGAAAGGGCCTTCTCTTTTCCAGCACGGCACAGTCACATTTCAAGGTATGTGCAATGGGTTTTCATCAGTCTACCCGCGTGTTCTCGACGCTGGACTGATTGTGTGTATGTACTGGACATTGTAGCGCATGATGTCGGGTGGATCATAGCTGGTTTCTTTACCATCATAGCCATCGTCACTTCCTTCTGGCTCATCAACAAGCACCTCCAGTGGTACACTAACGTACGTCCCCCTTCAGCGCGCGTCTTTGACTTCCAGCCAGGCCCTTGTTCTGATCTTTTGTGATTGCTTGCGCAGAAACGAGAGCAGCGCTGTAGGTGTTATATTTCCTGGTTGTTGCCCCGTTTTGTATGCCTGATCATGATTTCTTTATTTCGTAGACATCATCCGCCTGCTCCTCATGGTCCCCATATACGCCTCGATCAGCCTCGCTTCGTACCTCTTCTGGGTATGACACCTTTCGTCTCCGCCGTCTCGCGCGACTGACCCGCGCATAATTTTCATTTCAGGATAATGCCACGCCCTTGCTTCTCATCCGCGACGCATACGAGGCCATCCTCATCACCGCTTTTTTCTATCTCCTGCTCACGTATCTGTCTCCGGAACCCGAAGGGCAAAAGGCCATCTTTCTCAAATACGGTTTGTCGAGGGAGGCCGACGCAGAACGTAGACGGCGTGGGCTGCCCCGAAAGAAGTGGGTCTTCCCTCTCGGATTTGTCAGGTGGAAACCACAGGTAGGTGGAAACCTTTCCATTATCGCTTTTTTTTCGGGTGCTTATGCCAAACGCCGTGTGTTCTTCAGGACGGCCTGTTCTTCTTGCAGCTCATGAAATGGGGTGTACTTCAGTACAGTGTTGTCCGACCTACGTGTGTCAAAGTCACCGCCTATGCCTGGTTTTTCTTCTTTGACACTTCCGATGTTAGGACCACCCTCGCCGCTGTCATTTTAAACCACATTGGCCTGTACTGCGAACAATCCTGGTCCCCCCGTTGGGGCCATATCTACGTGCGTGACGTCCACTTTTGAGTATCTCTCTTTCATCTAAGGTCGTCCAGTAGATCTCGGTCATCATCTCAGTTAGTGTCACGATAGCCATGTATTGCCTTTTGCAATTGTATCTCTGCGTGTCAACGGAATTGGCCCCTCATCGCCCTGTTTTGAAACTGTTCTCCGTCAAAGCCGTTGGTGAGTGTGGCTTATCTTTGTCTGGTTTTCTTGGGCTCACGTGGCATACGCTATCTTTCACAGTATTTTTGACTTTTTGGCAATCCATTTTTCTGTCCCTGTTGAGCATGATCGGGGTTGTCAAAGGCGTATGACTTTCGCTGTGTGCAGATTCGCCAACCCAGTTGCTGATAAAATCTTTCTCAGACACCTTATATGACCGCAGAGGATATTAACATCGGCTGGGGAGCCATCATTGAGACGTTTGAAATGAGGTTAGTGGGACTTTGAGACCTCGTATTCATTCCTCGTAACTAAGCACTGGGCAGTGTCTTTGCTTTCATCCACATCAAGGCATTTAGTTATAGACCATATCGCCCACGCGATTCTGATGCCAAGCGGACGCCTCGTCTCCGCTCGTTTGCCCATGCAATGGACTTTCGTGAGACATTCTGCGAGATATACGCCGGCATGGTGTACATGTGGCATCGTATGCGCGGCGTCGAGACTGACCCGCTTGCTCGACGCATCGCAGTGCTCGAGCATGCGTTTGATAAGAGGCGTGCGGAAGTTGGACGTGGACGCCCAGGAGAAGCGAAGGAGCCTGTTGTGGAGATAGACACCACTATCGAGGTCGCGGTGGATGGTGAGAGGCAATGGCTAGGTGTAGGAGATGACTATGGTTATGGGCTTTCACGGAGGGAGCGAAGCGAAACCTTAGGCATACAGTTTGAAAAGGAGCTAGAGAAGAGAGGTTACGGACGTCCCAGTAAGTGCAACGCACCTCATATCCTTCTAATACCAGACCCTCAATGGCATTAGATCCTGGCTTCGATGCAAACCCCAGGCACGGCCATGCCCATGAACACAAACGTCAATCTTGGTGGCGTAGCGCGCGAAGTCATCCCCATCACGAAGTACCCCAATTGTCGTCGCCACCACCGAAACGCAAGTCGCGTTCTCGGCCTACCTCTAGGAACACTGAACAGCACGTTCGTGCATACGATGATCAGCCACCTACTTCGTTCTTGAAGACGTACCGCAACAGTCGAATAGCTAGTCAGGAACTCTCCTCCGGTGCAAAGGCTCCTCAATTTCCCAGAAATGCGATACCCAAGGACCTGCCTGGTTTGCCTGCGCAGGATCGAGATCCTCATTTGCCCATTAATGCGGCCATTTCCCGGGCCGATCCAGTCTTTGACCGGCTTTTCTCAAAACAACCACCTCAATCTGATGGGGGCCATACGTCGCGCTCTGGTGGCACCTCTGTCGCCCCTCCATCATCGCAATCCCACCGGACCCACCTTCTTCTCAATGTTACACCCGAAGTATTACCGCAGAACGTTGATTCCGGGCGATCTGTCGAGGTTGTAGTGCGGCGTCCTGAGTCTCCTAACACGAGCGACGCGCAGGAGCTTCGTGCCGAACCGACCATTCCTTCCGTCTTCCCTCCTCAAATGCAGGGGCCTCAGGAACGGCCAAACCAAAGCGGCGCTGCTGAATTGCCACCCCCGTTACCCCCTAGGGACCCCCGAAGGTCATCGCATCGTCGCGAGTTGGCGCACGTTCAACCTAGTCCCGCGCAGGCTGATTTCGCCGTCGCACCGATGATGCAAGTGGTATCAGCGCCTAACACTGTTTCTGACCCTCAACGCGTTGCATTGGCGTCGAACAAAGGAGAACGATCACATCACGCCAGTCCATTGAGGAACATGAGCGACCAGCGTGACCACAAATCACCACCTGCTGTTTCCCTTCGTCCACCTAAGTCACGTACCCGCGATCCCGCTCTCGCTAGGAGTGGTGCACGTTCCCCGCGGAGTCGGGCTCCTACGGGAGTGGCGGTACCGACGCACACATTCAACCCCGAGTCGCCACGGTCGCTTCGTTCGAATGGCACACCTCGAATGGTCCGTGGAATGGCCCCTCCAGTCACACGTCCTTCCTTCGCTTTGAATTATAGTGTTTACAATCTACCCAATGCGCGTTCCCCACCCTCTACACCTCGTGCAGATCAGACTCTTTCGCGACATCAAGACTCATGATATATGATGATTTTACGACCTTTAATGACTTTCACGATATTCACGCGTTCTCTCTCCTCTCCTGCTCCCGTTGTCGTCTTAGCGTTACCGTAATCGTAATTGAGAAGATGGGTATTGATTAGTCAGCATAATTTTGCTCGTCCGTCCGATTTTCTCAACACGACTATCGATCTACCACCA
>QFFA01000191.1:0-28737 GCA_003316565.1 Russula foetens
CGTAGAAACAAGCTCGGCAAAACTGATTCCCTTGGCTTGGAACAGAAGGGAACCACCACCTTAACTCCCAATATTGATACCACATTTGCGCAAAGGCCGGTGCGACCCGGGCGAATCCAAAGGACACAGGTGTGGCAATTCTGGTCCAAAGCATGCAAGCAGGGTTCTAAGTGAACATGGTATCCACACACCGTATCTATGCCGCTAACTTCCGTCCTGTTGGTCACTGTTGCACTCGATCCGTCGATCGGCGACCCGGCTCTGGGGTCACCCTTCCTCCCACTCCAAGTCGGACACAATCCGTTGCCAATCAACGTTATATATCTGCGCGTGAGGTACATGTAGTTTGTATGTTGCAACTGGGTCTGTACGAAAGGGTCGGAAGAAAGGGTCAACTTGAACAGGTCGGTCGCTTTCTTTGGTGTTGCTGTCGCTCAGCGCCAGGCTGGCGCACAGTGCCGAGCTTCCGAGCAGGACTCTTTGGGCTTTTTTCGTGGACTACTAGTATTCGGTTTAAAATCCTGGAAGACGCTGATTAAATTCGATGTACGATATTCGATGGGTGGAATGGCGATCTCCAATGTCGACCTGATTTCGAACTCGACACATGTTCAGTCCTGATCGGCGGTCGGTCACGGTGTGGAAGTCACTAAGCGCGCACGCAGGGAGATTGCCTGATTTTATTGCCTGAGACCCTGATCATCACGGATTAGAGAATCCTGTTCCCTATAATAATACATCTTCGCCTCGTATATTCCTTAAACGCTCGAGCCCCGTTAGCGTTATGGTGTTTCTTGGTCACTC
The DNA here is from genome assembly GCA_003316565.1 of Russula foetens. Classification (NCBI taxonomy): domain Eukaryota; kingdom Fungi; phylum Basidiomycota; class Agaricomycetes; order Russulales; family Russulaceae; genus Russula; species Russula foetens. The sequence continues at coordinate 805 of QFFA01000191.1, forward strand.
TGAAGAATCGGCCTCAGCGTTCCAGATGGCACCTGAACCCCGGAGGATCCAATTGACGTCGGAGAAGGGAGAAATATGGCCAATACTGGTGTTCGTGCAATACATGCTCGATTAATGAGATGAGATGAAGCTTGAAGGAAGGTTTATCCGACACATCAATGCATCAACGCTCACTCTCAATGGCCCGGTTTCTTTGCCATCTCTATTACAAGCCGCAATCGAGCTTGTCCTGTTCGTGTCATCATACAGAGCCCTAAGGCTGTAAGGCAGACATGCACATGATCTGTTCAATCATCAAAAAAATAAAGGTCAGCAGTTCGCGACTCCATGACACATTGACACATGCAGTGATGCATAACAAAAAATCATTACCACAAGCGGGAATCGATCCCAGCTGCTTGCTTTCAAGGCAAGTCCGCTTTCTCGCTTTCGAGGCGAGTAGGATCGAGCCCATGCCACTCGCTTTCGAGGCAAGTGAGATGTCTGCTGCACCACTGGTGCTACACTACACTAGTACCGTTTCTCGGATATGGACAGGAAGTTGGATGAGAATGAATCCTTCATACCTCTCAACGCCCAACATTTTCACTCCTTAAAAAAAGACCACCGCATTCTATATGTACCCGCTCTGTGTCCGCGTAATATGAGACCAAACGAATGCGAAATGCGAGCACACGAAAATGATCAATGAGATGCACACGAACATTCTAATATTGATCGATGATGAATCAGTATATAGCATTTATGAAAAAAGTCCATTCTTTTACCTGAAGGAATCCGATGCACGTCTTCCGTTGTCTATAGATCTTTTCGATCCTGGTCTGCACATCACGCTTCCCTGCGATACCCTGCAGATATTTCTACTTTCGAGACACCGTGTCGTGTATGTTCAAGTTGTTGCACCATCCGCGGACCGCGGCGCCCGTCCGAGCTGGACAATCCCATGTCAACAGGGTATTGCCGCACTGCCAGCCGCAGATTCGCCTTTCAACGCACGTGTGCACCCCCCGGAGCTCTTCATAGGCGTCCTCCTTATTTGTGTATAGTAGCTTTTAACACCGCGCTAGAACTGGTGCAACGCGCCACGACAGCTGTGCACCTGGTGACCTGGGGAAACTAAACTCCGGATCAAGTGAAGGCGGGCAGGTCAGGTTGAAATACCTATTACTTGATAACGCAAAAGAAATATGGAACACAGTCCTGTACGATGGTGATCAAGGAGTAGGATTCCGATGCGTGTCCGCGTTCCTGAAGGGAATGCTGGAGGCGCAAGGAGAGAGTGTGGGTGCGTGTGTGCGTGTGGGTGCGTGCAATACGAGACGATACAAGAGGTGGTTCCACGTGAGTCTGACACAGAAAACAGAAGGGCACGGGAGGAGAAATGGCAGAAATAAGCAGTGTAAGGATGGTGTGTGCGCCGAGCTCGGAAAACAAACAATCATTAATCATCGCCCATCTCCCACGGAGCGTGCACACGCAATCTTATCTTGTGTATTTGTCCATGTGTACTGATCAAATTCGATCAAATCCCGCATCACTGCGCGCGCGTCAACTTCCCTTGTCCATGGCTCCCGCCATTCACGCCGCCCATATCACCTTTGTTCCCTTATTTTCCTTGTTTTCCCGCGCCCTCCATTTTCCCGTCTTTCTACATTCCTCGCCATCGGATCGTCGCTCTTCCCTTTTCAAGCTAACAGTTGACCTCCGCTGCATCAACACTATTCCCCCAAATCCGACAACCGACGCATCGCCCCGCGCTGGCTGCAGCCCCATAAGGCTCGCGTTTCTCAAGTGCCTCGCCATTTTGGAAGTATTTGTGTAGTTTTAAGGACCACTCCGCATGTTTTCTGCTTCTTTCGCCTTAGTTCCGCTACTCTCCTCGTCGTACCTCTTCCTTCAGATTTTACATGAACTATCGGAATTTGCAGCACCACCCCCACCCCTACGCCCTTGCGCCCAATGTCGCTATCTTCATGGCCATTCAATTCACCTCATGGACAATGCGTTTATTGTTATGATGCCATGCAGCCTGTCATCGGTCGCATTGACTCGTTAGTTTCTTTCACTTTTCCTCATTAGCCCACTTTCCGCGTCATACTTGTCCTGTTTCCCCCTGATCCTGCGTATATAAACCTCCATGTCTGGCTTCATCAAGGTCAGGCAACTTTGGCCCATTTCTCCTTCTTTCTGCATGCTTTTCTCAACCATCCGACGACCAGTGAGCCTGCTGTGCTGCTGCTCGTCTTCCCGGTCTTTACTTTGAGTTTTGCTTGATCTCTCTTCTGCCTCGCCGCCCGCTCTCGCTTTGCCAATATCGACATTTTCCCTCGCTCACTACTGCTCTTCCCTCACCAGCTCTCCCCGCCTCTCCCCGCCTCTGCTCCGACCACTCAATCGCCTTTGCCTCGCTAACTCCCGACAGCTTCTGCCGACTTTTCTCGTGTTTCAACATTGCTGCTGCCTCAGCTTGCCAGTGCCGACACAACTCGCCGGCATCCTCGTTTTTCCCGTTTTCATCATCTCACTCTGCTGCGCGTTCTCGTTCATACAGGAACGCGGCCTCTCATCTCCCTCAAAAACTACAATCTTGAACTCACTTTGCTAGGTCACTCCGACCTGGCTTCTCACGCAGCGTACACACGGGCTCTGGTTGCTGGCGAAGAAAAAGGGGGTGCGAGCGTGACCAGGAGGCGAGTTGATGGTGACTCGTGGCTCAGGTAATCGCCTCATGCCGGGGGACGCTAACTGGGACGCGGGGCTTGGAGACAAGCAGATGGATCCCTAGAACAGCAACTGAGGAGCGAGCGGTGGCACAGCAGGCTCATGAGTCATCGGACGGTCGAGGAAAAGCACATAGAGAAGTGGGGAGAAAATGGGCCGCAATTGCCTCTTGTTGTTAGTTGTTAGTTACCTTCTCGGCGGGGCCAAGAGGGCAAACAAACCGCACTGACCATTTTCGTGTAATTGTATTTCTGATTTGTTTGACTCGATATCACACAGTCGCACAGCACGCAAGCATTAAATGCCTATGAAAGATTTACTCTCATCCAACTTCCGGTTCACATTTGGGTTGCCTCACCAATAGAGTGTAGCACCACTGGTGCAGTGGACACGACACTTGCCTTGAAAGCGAGTGGCATGGGTTCGACCCCTCTTGCCTCGAAAGCAAGAAAGCAGACCTGCCTTGAAAGCAAGCAGCATGGGATCGATTCCCACTTGAGGTAATGATTTTTTGTTATCGATTACTACATCCTGGTGTCATGGCCCATGGGGTCGCAATCTGTAAAACTTGTGGTTGTACAACAACCTATGTCGTAGCCTCTTTCACTCTCATTAATGACGTCCGACTGAATTCAAGAGATGCCCTTCAGATAAAGCAAAGCCCCGTCAGTCATCAGGGGATTATGGAATGAGGTCTTGGAGCGTCTTCTTGCAGTACTAGTTCATGTGTGGTGGTGGCATGGTGCTCCCAGTCTCGTTACACCTCTATGTTACTCGGTGTTGATGATACCTGGCCTGCATTAGTATATCGTTGTGGTATGTTTGTGGCCTACAAGTTTGTTATATCAATAATATGATATATTGTCGCAAAACATTGTGTGAACTTTTTAAGAATTATCCGACGATACAGAAAGTATGATAATTTAAGGCCAAACTGAACTTAAATACTGGGGGCAAGCTAGCGAGTGATAATCTAACCTTACGACAATTTTTGTTAAATACCATTAATTACCCGTCGCTAGCGCGGGTGCACTTTCCCGATGATCGCACCGGCTGAGTGATCTCTGAGGTATCGGCGTGCCCATCGTAGCAAGGATGTCGCGAGCATTGCGCATGATAGGCTGATAACCAAGCTCGAGAACCAGATTTTGTCTCCGCAGCAGCGTGTCTCTGTGGGGAGGACGCAGGAGGATCGTTGTAGTATCGGGCCTTAACATTGACAAGCGGGCGCCGACGCTCCGGGACTGGTGCATCAAAGAATGACAATCAACTTGAACATAGGGACAGCGAAGGTGTGACCGAGACCTTGAGAGTCGTTATCTATCGGGTCCCACTGCCCACGGACAGAGGATTGTGAGAACGTCGTGGGGCTGAGAGAACAGAAAGGGTAGACAAGATGACGTTAAAATCAAGGTTGAAATTGTTGCGTTGAAGTCCCCGTGGGCGAGCGGACGAAGGTTTTCTACTCACTCGATTATGCAATGGTGTCGCTGTCACTGTAAGACAGACCCAGCAGCTCATATGGAAACAGTATGGAAGCAGGATCGAGGAATTTCCGAGGTGTTCACATTGAAATTGAGTCCTTGGTCTACGGCCACGTGTCACGGTCCAGCCGGCCCAGGCTCCCCTTGTTCTCCTCACTCACAACTGCAACACTGGACCATGCGATCATGAATCAAACTGATATAAAGTCCTCATCGACGTCTGATATGGGAAAATCCGCGCATGCATCTTCCTTGAAATTTTTGAGTTGACGGCTTCCTCGACTGATTTGTGATTGTCAAGTTGTGTGGACGACCCAAATGTGGCCATAATAAGCAACTGCCCACTGATCGCAATGGACGGGATACGAGATACTCTGGGTCAGAGAATAAGCCACGTACTGTTAACGTGTTGCAGTCACCAGGAGTAGAACGAACAGATAAACGAGACCAGAATTTGCGCACACATTGTGAATCATGACATACGAAGAAGGGAAGGAAGAAGTGGCACATTCCATACCAGAAATCCAGAACAAAAGAAGCAGTAAAAACATATGAAAGTACAGGAAATACGAAACCAGTGTTCCACTAAGCGCAGCACCCAAAATCGAGCAGAAACCACGTTCTATCATGAACGAACATTGTCGTCGGAAGGGCATTCAAGTTCTTCGTCAAGGTAACAAGATGAAATGTCTCTACTCATCATAGTCATGTCATCTGCTGGCTGATACGGTTGAGGATCAGCACTCACAGGACAATAGGGTTTTGGATACGCATCCTCTAGATGCTGGACTTGTCAGGAGCATCATCCGTTGCTGCACTTGATGTGGCTATAGGATCATGTTCGGGGGAACTCTGATGGGAAATGGGAAGAACAATATTGGTTGAGCTGGAATTCGGAATTTCCTGATCGGACGGGGCTTGGTCAGACCTGGGCAACGAAGGCATGGGGAATGGTGGTGGGCTTGTGGGAGCACCGCTACTAGGAAGGGAGGGTGGGGGAAACCGAAATGGGACAATGGGTTGTGAGTCGGAGGGAATAAGAGGGTTTAGATGGGGTTGGGGCATCGCCGGAGGAAGGGGGTAGGAAGGCTGGGCGAACGGGGTAGGCATGGGATATATTGTTGGGCCGTCTTCCGGTTGCGTTGATGTAGCATCGAGATAGGCCAAAGGGGATAAGGGGGGAATGACATTGGGAGAAGCGACACCAGGAAGCGACATAATGGGAGAAAATGATGTAGTAGGAGGGAAAGGGACCCCAACGGCCTCTGCAATGTGTTCTTCTGGGGCGTAGTGCTCAGCGTTTTCGCGATAGCCATGAACTCTGCACATGCACAGAGGATAAGATGATGGGATATGCAAAGGGTCTAAGGGGATGCCGAAAGCATTGAAGTTGTCGGGTAGGGCACCATCGGCGCCCTGATGCAATGCGACGTAGTGATGCCACATCTCTCTGAGGAGCCATGGGGTGATATTATTTGAGATGCTGTTACGCCTCTGTGCTTCATGAACAAGTTCATTCCACATTGCACAGAAGTTGCGCTGCAGATCCGGATGAGCATCACGTATGTTGAATTTGGAAAGCGATCGCACAACGGTGATGGTGAAGAGCTCGAAGCGATTGGCATGGCGCGTGAAATAAACCAAATTGGCGAGGAGCACGCTACTGCTGTTGATTGAATAGTCCCGAAAAACTATTTCCGGAATGACCATTGACAGGTTACACCTAGCAAACGTAGCCCACGGCAGGTTGCGGTTGCGTTTTCGCACTTTTGCGATAATGACGGCGATGACACCTCGGATATATGGGGTGAACCGACCATCGCTGCCTTGGTCCCAAGTTCTGAGAGAATTCCCGATTTCAACAGAGTGACGCCCTCTGCCCCAGTCTAGTTCGACTAGCCGGAGAAACATGACACTGGGAACGGGTAGCAGCACCTGACGGGCGACATCGAGGCACTTGGTGAGCCGCCGGATTTTGACCGATTCAGGGACTGAATTTGATAAAAGAGTATTGCACAAGAATTGTCTCATCGCCCTTTCGATCGCGAGTGGGGCAGTTGTTAAGGCACGTGTGACTCTCTCTGATCCGAGGAAGCCGGGGATAGATTCGAAGACCTTTTCCAGTTCGCCATCCTCATACAGATCATCGACCGTCCACTTCAAGATACGGAAATTGATGTCCGCTGATGTTTTCGAAATCGCATCAAAGAATACCGCCAAATTACCACGATCATTCTGTTGATAGCACAGCCGCATCCATTTCCAAATGCGATGGTGGCCGCTGGAAGTAAAGATGCCGTAGTTGTAGAGTGCCCTCACGACAACATACGAACATCTGGTGTACAGGTACCAGGCTGGTTGGGTAAGCGGTGAATAATATGGGCTGTCCGGCCAAATAAACGGCATAAATGTGATGAATCCGTATGTCGCCGATGAAAGCGCTACACAGCAGGAGACTGCGCTGAATACTACGTGATTTATGTTGAACAGAAAGATGACGAGCCCAGCGAAGAAAAAAGACAGGGATAGATGGACCAAGACTGGCAATGTTTGTACCATGGGATTGAAATGGAATTTGGTCATGCCACTCGCAAGGAATGAATGGATTTGTGCACGCTCTTTGAAATTTTTTCCTGCATGGTGAGAAACATCGTGGTATCTGCGTGCCCACTGTTGCAACGATGTCGCCAGAATCGCGCATGTAAGGCTGATAACCAAGCTTACGAGCCAGAGTGAGTTCACCCAGATAGCATGTCTCGGTGGAGAGAACGCTGGAGGTGTGTCCAAGGCAGAGGGTACGGATGGGAGAGAAGCGTTGGGGTTAACCTGGAGCTCGTAGAGTTTCTGGAGGTAGAATGCAGAGGTATCCTCCGGACCTGGCCTGAGGTCTTGGAGCGATGCAACAATAAGTGCGGCGATGACAGCAGAGAATAAACCGTTCTAATTATATCCCTACGTATTAATGTGTAACAGTGGATATGGTGAGCTTCATACGCACAAAGATGATCATCCCGTCGGCGTCCTTTTGCCAGCGTTCGCACATCACATTGTCACTCTTCTCGACGCTTTTTGAATAGATGGCGAAAAGGGGCCCCGAGTTATCACCATAGGTAGGCCCATCCTTAGAGCGGTGAGTACATGTGGAGAGAATGGTGTGGTGGCAATTACTGCAACGGTTGGTGTGTATTGATGGTGAAATTTAGACCTGAGGAACAAAACACAAAACATACCCTGGGCGTTCGAACTCTCGGAATCCTGGTCGTCAGTTCGAGACATTGAGAAGAATGTTGTTTAGTACGAAAGAAAAGAGGTTCGATTGGAGGGGACGTGCACGCCAGACAACTTGTGAGGTTGGGGTTGGTTGAAGACAAACCAATATTGATACCAGCGCCCGTCCATCCCAAACAACGCCAAACCCAAAAAAAACGAGCATCCATTTATAGCTTTTTTTAAAGCGATATGTTTCCCAATAATAACTGGACTACTCTAACTATCGAGAAATGCCGCAGCAGGAGATGACTATCCCGGGTGGGATACTTAGGGTGTGACCCACTATAAGGAATGGATGCTCGTTGGGCTCGGAATCGAGCACGTTCGACCTTGCGACGCCCATTCAATCGCTGAACATTTAATCTGTCTACTTTCACACTTTCCTTTATTTCTCTTTTTGTCTAGCTTACTGTTGATGTCAAACAACTGCCAAACGTCACTGCGCGATGTGCGGCGCCACATCCCCTTTCGGGTTTTCTCTCTTTTTCTGCTCTTCCCATGCGTCTCCGGTAGAAAACTCCTGTATATAACCCTCACTGGCCTTGGCCAGTGGGACAGGAGAGCGAATTCTAGACTATCATTTCCCCCCCCCCCTGACTGCGTGCAAGCCCTTTGCCCCCTTGTTCCAAACCTCTTGCGCGTTCCCGGTCCTTTGGGAACGGCGACCCCCACCTACTCCAGCGTGACCTCGGATCCTTGGGACGTCGTTGGTTTTATTTTTATCCTTCCTTTTCTTGGACTCACGGATGGACACCAAGTTCGTGCTACACCACTACCCGCTAGAACCTCACACACGTTAATTCCGTTGTTTGGGAGGAGGTATCCTTCTTTGGATGGTACATATAAATCCTTCGTATGTCTCCATGCACAGCATGTTCACTCCTTTACAAAAAGTCACTGTATTCTATATATACACACTCTGTTTCTGTGTGATATGAATCCAAACAAACCAGAAATACGAGTACAGAAAAATGATCAACCAGATTGGTGTGTGATGATATCCAGCCTATCATAGATTAGTCCGTCATTGTCAGGACGCCGACGTCTTCGCCTGCCATGCACGCCATGCCTCGTGGAGCTACCATTACACATACCCGCTGTGGACGACAATCTTGGATTCGCATCTGGCGGATGTCGCTGTTGGAGAACAGACCGGAGGCGACTGACGCGTGCGCCGGCGGCCAGCGAACGATTATCACAGGTATTTCGAGTTTCCAGAGAGTTCGACAAAGGATGAGAGTAGACACTTCTTTGAAGTTCTTTCCCGTACTCGTACGCTTATTGTTTGTTCACGAACAATTTGAGCTTTTCGTATTCATAAATAATCTGTATTTATAAACCGTCGTTCCCTCGTAGATGAATTAATAACAGCTTCACCGGGCCCTCGCCCCGGTCCCTCGCTTTCCCGCTTCGCGCGCTCTCACTAGATCTCACTTGCCGCATCGAGTGAGTCGGCCCGCCCGCCCGACTTCCAACAGTCGCAACCAGCACCCCCTGTGCTATACACCGTCCATCATAAGGGACAATACCCTCAGCTACGTTGAAGACCAATGCACAAACGTCATCCGTGGCCTCTGTGGCGGACTTGCCCCGTTGCACGACGCATGTAATTGCACGCACATATTTGTGCGTACTTGTTCTTTGCGCATGTGCACATGTGACATTAATGTAAGGTGACCAACGGTATTCGCCGCCTTACACTGGCAGTTGCCATAGGTTTCCGAGGTTTCCAGAGATCCTCAGGTTTCCAAGTTTCCGCTACCAGGTTTCCTTCGGTTTCCACTGGTTTCTCAACTAGAGCAACCTCTGGATGACTTGTCGCACTGACAGGCGCTCCGTCGTGGCCGTTCACGCGTGGTGGTCAGGCATGTCTTACATTGTTATACAGGGTACTGTTGAAACTATAGTTGAAGACGCACGCGCGCTGAGCGTATGCGATGTAGCCATAAATCCGGAGTCACGTTAGGGATATGAACAAGATATCACGATGAAGCATTACCAAAAATATTATCACTGCATAGTACTACAGTACCCCCTGGAAACGGATACGAAAAATTGTTACCCCAAACAGGAATCGATCCCATGCCACTCGCTTTCGAGGCGAGTGTGTTTGCTTGCTTTAGAGGCAAGCGGAACCGAACCCGTGCCACTTGCTTTCAAGGCAAGTGGGATTTCCAAATTCCAATGCACCACTGGTGCTACACTACTCTAATACGATGTCTCGAATATGAGCCAAGAAATTGGACAAGAACAAATTTCTTGAATCTCTGCATGTTCGCTCATGAAAAAAAAGGAACACTCGCATTCTATGTATACCACTCTGATGAGGGAAAACCAGTACCTTTGTTCATTTCAATCAGGTCGCCGAACTTCGATTTCTCACTCTGTCGCAGCCGCCATTCCTTACCTTAATCTCCCTCCTATCGATATCGTTCGTTATATTTCATCCTCGGACATCACCGAAGACGCAATACCATCCCAATATTGAAACGTATGCGTTTAAAGACCTCGCTAATTTAGGCGGATGTTTTGGTACTCCGAAATTTCGAATACTCCAGTTCTCACAAATGAACGATTCCATCGAGGTCCCATGCGCGCGCCGGTCACTCCCCAAACTCGCCTCGAGCACTCGCCAAGCTCACTTGAATCGCCCCACGCCCTACGATTGGACGGACCAAAGGCCGTTCACCAGCATGCCTTCGTAGTTCTGACCCCTGGCGAGTTGCATTAATACAGAAGATATGTGAGTAGAGGATCAGTGTTCTACATAGAGATGGTTTGATTCTGGAAAACATTTACGAAGCACCAGGACCAGACACAAGGGGAAAAGCCCCTGCGGGATGCGAATTAGGTATAGGGGACTCGGTAAATCCCAGGGAAGGGGTGTACACAGGACGCGGAGGACTAGAGTCTGGTTGGTGTTGGAGTACCGGAACACTATCCCCTTCCTCGGCGGATCGTAAATTACTGACCTCTCCGCTCATCACATGCCGGGCCTTCCAGCGAATAGGAAGGAAGTGCAGAAGTGGAAACACCGCGAAAATTCCCAACGCAGCAACCACGGCTTTCACGACTAATTCCTCTTGCGTCCAGATATAGACAAGGATCTGCATCAAAAGGCACAAAACCGAGACAACCAACGTGAAGAGCCCTACAGACGAGGATATCCGTCAAGTCGTGGTACACTCCTCGGAACCAATAACTCACAGTGGTATTCCATCCACCTCCATCGTCGAGGTGTCGCCGTCTGTGTCAACTCCGCCAGATGTGTCGGACGGCGGATGATCAACTTTCCAACTCTGGACTTTTTGATCTTTTTCCGAAGGCGCCTTGCGATGCCAAGGCTGTCCCCAAAATTCTCAGTCAGGACGAGCGAGCTGATAGTTGAGCTAATGCTGAATAGCAGAGCGGTATAGGTCAGAACCAGCAAGCACCGTAGTGCCCATGGTGCCGGTGGGTGGGTGAAATTCGAGGAATCTTTGAAGAAGAGGAGGAGTTGGGATTCTGTCCCCGCGAGGACAGCGGACTGTAAGAATGACTTTAGAGTATCGGTCACAGGAGACACAATGCCGCATACGTACGACCACGGCTGCTATCTGATATATCAGAAGCTTCCGTTTTGTGGTGTCTTCGACGATGTGTTTCGCTTCAGGACCGCCAGTGGATGAACGAGCATTGCTCGCCCTGAACATTGGACCCGAAATTGGGCGAGAATATGGGCGTTGTGGTACTCCGCTCGTCCGATTCTCGCGGGGGACAGGCTGGTCTTCGATTCGCAAATGGGGCGCGGTATTCATCGAGGGGGAGGTGTGTGTCCGCTGGTGTTCCGTGACAACACGGTTCAAGTATGCGAAGGACACGAGGTCTGCATCTGCATCCACATGTTGGCCAATGTGACTCGTTTGGCGGCCTGCGTATGTTGGAAAAATCGCGCTGTCATCGTGGTGGGGAATATGTCACATAGAACATTTGTACTGTCTTATATTCAGGGGATGAGCCGCCAGTGGTAAAGGAACAGCATCTTACTCACGATCTTGGGACAGTACTTCCACAATAGATCGACCCACCAAGATTCTGTCCGTGGACCGCGTAAAAGGAAACAGTGTGTGGAATCGTTGTGTGAGAGCTTTCTGACTGAAGGAGGTTAGATGGTAAATTCACGCCGTGGTCAGGCAGCCACGCCCATCCGTGCAATGAGCTTGTACATATATGCACTTGACGTTAACTATAAATATTTCTATAATGGGTATTTTCCATATCGTGGTAAGTGTAAGTGATGGGCGTTGTTGACCCACCTGTTCGATGGCATTTGGTTGGTTTATTTTGTAATTTCCGCAAACCCCAAACACGTACAAATATACCCAACTTGCTCGGCGTACAGCGACGGTGGCCCGAAGGGAGAAGAATGGATGGAACTGAACAAAATAACATAGAACCAACGACGCGTTCCGAGAACCCGAGAACGCGCGGTGGAGTGAGCTTGATAAGTCGTAACGGGCGTAAGGAGCAAGGCAGTGGGCACGCGACTCGGAGCGAAACGGGGGAAGAGCGGGCTAATATTCCGTGTCCCTGGCCGGAGCCAGGCAAGGGGGTTATATACAGGTACGCTGTGCAAGGGCAAGGGAGAGGAGAGTGTGGGTGTGTGAGAGTGTGTGTGTGGGTATGGTCGCCCAGTGACGTTCGATGTCCGGTGGCTAAGCAGGCTCGAAAACGAGCGGTAAATCCAAGTTGGATCCAAGACAAAGAGAGAAAAGAAAAAAGGGTTCAAGCTAATCCTAATCCTATAAAAACAGCAAAGGTGTCCGATGTCAAACACGAGGATTTGAGTAGGGATCCGACTGGCGAGGCGACATGTAACGATATGCGTCACGTTGGCCTGACAGCTTGAGGCGGCACGCTCTTGAGGCGTCGATAGCAGGTTTGAGGGGTGGTGAGGAAGGACTTGAAAATGGAAAAAAACGAGGAAATGAGGAAATGAGGAGCGGCGGAGGCGAGAATGGTACGAAGGCCGCGTGGGCGTGCGAGCGATTCTGATGTCGCGTTGGCACGCAGACAGCGTCACGTGGTCGGCGAAACGCACGTCTTATAACTTAACAATTTTTTTTTTCAATTGGCTTTTGGCTTCCAAAGACGACGACAAGCGGAACCCTCGCCCCTCGTGACCTCAGGCTCGTCGGCCAACGCCACCGACAGTTGTCAAATCAACGTCTCGCATACGCACGACACTTTGGACACCCTCTTTGTTGAAAGGGCTAGTTGACCTGTTTTCGTACACTCCTTTCTCACATTCTACTTACAGTAGCCATTGAACATCAGTCAGACGTCTTGCTGTTCATTTCGACTCTGCGCCCACTGTCGCGCCTCAAGATAGGATACACTTCTGCAATCATTCTGGACACTGGTTCCCCTTTCTCTACGGTGGCGCCGGCAAGACATTCTCCCCCCTTTCCTCCCTTCCCCTTCCGACTCGTAGCGTAACTCGTGCCTTCCCACGGACTCCATCTATAAACACCTTCGCCTGATCTCGCCGAAAGGCAGGCAACCGTGACCCCACGCTGTGTCCCTGCACCCGCGTGCTTTTCGTGCTCATGCTCACTCGATAGACCGACCCGCCGACTCAGCGTACCGCAGCTTCGTGACCCATGCGTGTTTCGCCTTTTCATTTTGTTCTCGCTCTGCCGGAGCGTCTCGTTTCCCGGTTTCATCCCCAATCGTACTTGCCGACGAATTCGTAACTTTGGTTGATCCTTCGTCTTCCGTCGTAGCTAATTCAATACATCACCCCATCGCGCGTTCTCGGATCTCCCGGAACGTATCTTTGGTTTTGTTTATTGCTGGGTGGGTCTGGTTCAGTGCTCGATGGAGGCGGCAGATGGTTGAGACGGAGAAAGTTTCAGCCTTAAGGTCGCGGTGTGCTTAAAAGTTATAAGGCAGGACGTGAGAAAAAAAAACTAGACACAACAATCGACGGTGAGTCAAGGATGCAAAGGCCCAGGGCCGACAATACAAGTAAACAGAAGAGTCAGGGCTGGTTTTAACGTACAGAGGGAATTATATACTTGGAAACAGCGTTGCGTTCAGAAAATACCTAGGAATAGGGATAAAGTTGTTTCTCAGTCACCCAAACGGCGTACACCTCAAGACCCAAGCTATTCAACAACTCTTTCTCAACCTTGTAAATTATCTGATTATCCCCAAAGCCCACCACGATGATCCGTATCTTCAAACCATCGATCCCCAGCTTTTGCCCAAGGTCACGCAGCGCCTTGACTCCCGTTGATGCGAGATCGTGCCTATCCGCAACTGTAGCCTGGAATGCACTTATTTGACGGGAAACTGGGTCGTAAACGAAGGAATCATATGAAGGGTAATTGGAGGTGATTGGTTGATAGTAATGTTTGGCAAGGAGGCTGGTAATCGGGCGGTCCTTACCAAAGAGAACTCGTCCTTGTTCGCCGTCTAGTTTGAGGGTTATCGATCCATCCGTGGATCCAGGCCGGTCGTTTTTGAATGTGAAATTGACTCGTCCCCCCTTTTGGCAGGTCATCGGATAGAGGTCGAATTCTGCGCCACCAACGCACAGCGCATGGAAAGCTGGCTCGAAGAGTGATCCACAGAAACCTTGGGCGCTTGGTTCCCGAAGTAAAGTCTTGAATAGTTTGTGGTGATTTCGCCATTTTTCGTCCGAGTCCCGCTCCCACAATAGCTGACTGACGGTGTTGGTCACGATTGTTGTCCTCGAGACAGCTCTATTGTCCGGATGTGGTTGGACGAGGAGGACCATATGGGAGCCTAGGTCCATTTCGATGTCTCGTGACTGGCAAGTCAGGAGTTCCGTGAGCGAATCCCAATTCATTTGTTTGACCCTCTCGCGGACCATGGAATCGAATTGCCCAAGATCGTCGCCGCCGCAGTAATTGTAGCAATCGCGGGCCGATGGTCCGTACTTTAAGAAGAAGTTCTTTATATCTGACTCGTTGTGATAGACCGCTTGAAGTTGACGACTGAGATATCATTTAAGTAACAAGACGAAATTCTGGCCAAAAAAAAACTGACGCTTGAATGAGTTCTGCCAATGAAAATGGATTCATTAACCAGAAAGCAGCCGGTCCCCTATACCTCTGCACCTCTCGCCATCGTGAAGCCCTTGGAGACGATGCCATTATGAGGAAGAAGGGGGAGCCCGCCCTTTTAAGCATCTCTGCAGGCTTTGAAACTACTGGACCAATGTCAACGAGCGCCCATGCCCTCTGATACTCCTCCGACTTGGGATGCGCGAATTTGGATGGAGATATCGTTTTAACTCCGCTGGCACTGAAGATAAAGAGGTACCGAGAGCTGATTTGAAGGATGGTTGGCTGTTGCTCGAGAAGGCGTTTGACTAGGATATAGTACAATAAGGTGGTCTTGCCTAGATAAGGCGGAGTATGCATGAGTACTCATGCTTGCCCAATGGAGCCCATGGTCCTACCTATTCCAGGATGGCCCACTATGACGACGCTTCTTGTTGCGCTTGTAGAATAACCCTCGAGGGCTTTTATTGCCTCGGCGTAGTCGCCTCGTACCATTATGTCGCAAGGGGTAGAAAACATGTCGGGTAGACGCAGCACCTCCATGGTTTCCGGAACATAATCCAGACCCTCAACAGGATTGGGATCGCGGCGGACAGGAACCTCGCGAAAGGGATTCTTCTTTTCTTGCCACAGATCCTCCCAGAATTGCTGTATTTCCTTGAAATCCACCTCCTCTAAGAAGGGGGACTCGGGGTCGTCGTCCAAACGCCGTCGCTTTGAAGGGGATCCATCCGGTAGACCTGGTACGAGTGTTCGTTGGATGCCCTAAGGCGGGGAAAAGAGACGTATGAAATACTCACCTGTCCAGTTAACGCTGACATACACATGGAGCCTGTCCTTGGGAGGCAACTGGGGCCACACATCAGAAATTTTTTTGTGAGGCCGCAATGGTTGGTCATTGGTGGTGGGCTGATATTGACCTCCGGCATCAGCTATCTCATCTAAGTCTGCGTCCACCTACGGGTGTAATAGGCCAGCAGAGGCTATTGGTTACATCAGTGTTCATAGAGATCAGGATATAACGCACTTTGGTGAGAATGAGATCCTGAGCATTACTTTCGGTGAAGGTCTTGTCGGCGTCTTTATGAATCTTCCTCTTTAGTTGAAGAATGGTTTCGTTTGGTGAAATGAAAACGGATGAAAGGTTGTTTTTGCCGCCTTCAATATAGTACCAGAGTTCAAGTTCTGCCATGTTTGCCATGTCGCACAAGATGCCAGTCGTGAGTTGGGTCCATTGGTTGATCGATGGGTTGATTAATAAGGCGGATGTGGGCCATCTGGTACATATGTGGTTGTGGCACCAGCAATCGACAAACAAACAAATAAACTAACAAGGCAAGCGGTGGCAGGGGTCAAGGTGACTCTTGCTGCCACTTACAGTAGTACGCAATGGTCGTGCGGATGGGATTGGATAGCAGGTGAGCAAATGCGCGAGAGTCGCCTGATTCGCCCCTACCTCATCCCAGATGCGGTCAACAGATTCGAAAAATTTTGATAGTCTGATGACGCAGTCCGCGTGCAGGTCCCCATCCTTCTGATCACCACCGTAAGCAGCACAAGCGGTGGCAGCCCCGTGGCACCCACTGGATTGTGGCGGGCCTCACACATTCCCACATCAAACACCAGGTCAGGAATCGATGATTGCATCTGCCACCTGCCACACCCTTACCTCGACCCTTACCGACCTTACCTCCCATGGCCGTGGTTCCTGTTACAGTTACATGGGATTCCGCACCCAAGGAAGCACTTACAGCGCCCACAGAGACTCATTTCAATAAAGGGACCCATTGACATTCCAAATTTAGCTTAGTCGTACCGGAACTACTTGCTGATGGTGTTATCATTACATGTACAGTATGTCGAGGCACAATCGATCGATCCCAAAATACGCCACTTGGTCTGAATTTCGCTCCTACTGTACGTCAGTACCTAGCCAGAGATAAAGAGATAGTCACGGAAGCACCGATGGAGTGCATAGAGAACATGCTCAAAGTCCTTTTACAATGATGATGATACACAACGGAAGGAAGAGAACGGAAAGCGCAATGGCGTAAGGCGTACAGAACCAAAGAATGCCGAGAAAAGAGGGCAAAATAGGCAGCGGATCGGATAACCAGGAACCACGGTATGGACTCTACTGAACGCGGCGGAACGAGCTGCAACCGTGGGATACCCACAATGAGACGAGGACCTAGCCGGGGTACTCGGAATCGCAGGACGTTCAACTTGAGGTGCGAGAGGATCGGAAGAAGTTATGGCGCTGGTAGGGCGATATGAGTCGAGGCTGTGCGGTGAAACGGACAAATGGATGCGAACAAGCGAAGGGACGAGTGAATGCGAACCCACGCAACACGTGGAGATGGCCACGACAACAACGTCGATGGCAACGCTGGGTGTCACGGTGCCACTTGCCATCTGGCGCGCGTAGCTCGATATGTGTCGAGGTGTCAGTCACTGACTCCTTGTCAGCCAATGGTCGCCCCGTCCGGTCGGAAAATTATGGGGAATCGTGGCAATGGGATTAACACCCATTTTGCTCTTTGGTTGGTAAATGTCAACCTGGATGCAGCGGTTGTTCTTTTTGAGATGCACTGCAGGACTACTGGAGGTGGAGTATGGTAGATTGAGTTGTTGAGTACGTTGAGTGGGGGAACGCGAGCGTGCTCTTTGTCCACTGGCACCACCCACACGAAGTCGGTCTTGTTACAAGGGTGCAAGAAAGTCGCAAGCAAGGAAAGCCTGTGTCATGCAACATCCAGAAAACGCGAGCATGGCGTTGCCGTACATGTTCAAAATCAGTTGCAGGTAAAAATTAACAAGAATAAGTGATCCTCCCCATAGGAACAAGGTGAAGAGCGATGATGAACTGAAGGGAGAAAAAAACCAAAAAATGTCATGAGGTGCCAAAGCGCTCAAATCGTCAAAAAGAAAAAAAAATGGGGCAAGGGGCGACCGAAGAGGCGCTAGGGGAGGGAATCATCAGTTGCTCAGCGACAACGCACTGAGAACTCGATCCGTGCCGACTTCCCACCGCCCACTGTCACCATCGTCGTCCGCATTCGTATCGGTATCGACCCACGTACCAGCAACAACCGCGCCTCCTCCCCCATCGACAACCTTCTCTTCCTTCTGTGCCTGCGAGCGCGTCATTTCCGCCGTCCGGGTCACCAGGCAAAACGGTGATTCGTGAAGGCCCGCCCAAAGATCCCGCGACGGGCTGCGCACCCCGATGCGCCGGCGTAGGGACGAACACGTCCTTGTTCACGTCGGTACCAGCGTCAGTGCCGCGATAGTGATGCCGTTATTGATGGTATGGTATTGATAGCGCGCGACACACCTCGTGCAAATGCGCACTGCGCGCCCAACGTGTCGTGGAGCGTGGCACGGGTCCGACGAACGTTGCACCATACGAACTCGAACGTTGCAAGGGAATAGTGATAGGCATTGCCTTTGCCGGCGTCGGCGAGGTAACACCACCGCTACCGCCGGTGGTGCGAGACATAAGTTAGGGCGCGTGTGCTGTGCGAGCGTGGGACGCGATGTTGGTGGCGGTTCTGCACCGGCGTGACGGGGTGAAGTTGTGGACGTTTCTGACGGAACGTCGGCGTCGTAGCCATCGTGGCCTTGTTCGTGAGGTGATAGTGGCTCGGGCCCGGTGTGATAGAGGGAGAAGCCTTGAAGGTAAGAAGGCGGACGGCACGGTCTGTCTGCGGGTGAGACGACTACTGTAGTCAATGATTTGAGCAAGAAACGGACGACTTTGAAACCACATCATCGGACGAAAACTCACCTGGACCCCACAAACGTTCTTCCCGATGACCGACCATCCCTCAGTGTCAGCCGCACCATACGTCTTTGAGACGCTAACCGTAAAATCTCGAAACACACCACAAAAAAAACTCGAAACTGGCGAGCTGGACCGTGGCGATCCGGATGTCGTCGCACAGCTCGACGGCGACGAATTGTAGCCCGGCTGCGTCGCACGGCGAGAGAATTGACCGGCCCCGCTTCGACGACGGGATATTCGACGTCGACTTGGCTTCACGGTGCGCCGTGTGTACCCGCGGCGGAGCCGTCCAGCGACGCATAGTCAAACCGGTCCGTCAGTGGCAGGCGGAATTGAGGCGAGGCGGGAGGCATCGTACCCTCTGCGCTCTGCGGCGTCGATGCTGCCTCCGTCATGCCTGAAGCGTCATCGACAGCAGCGGAGGACGAAGAAGAGGATGAAGAGAAGGGGTCGGCGGGGGTAGGGAAACGTACGATGACCTCCGCTGGGTTTTCTGTGGGGACATACGTGGCCGTGCCGGTGTTGGGAGACGGATTGTTCTTCTGGCTGTGGCTGCGCTCGATAAAGCGTTTGGTTTTCCAGTCTTTGAAGGAGAGGGAGAGGTTCATCGTTGACGGGTTCCGTGGGTGTCAGAGGCTTGAGGCAGCAGATAGGCTCTTTCGACGGCCGGGGTTTGGGAGGGAGAGCGGCAATAGGATGGATACTGTATATGTGACAAGGCTTCGGCAAACTCTGCCCTTTTGCGGTACAGAGCCAGAGGGACGTATCGTAATTGTACCCTTGAGAGTGCGTTACAAGGAAAAACGTGCTAAAGTAAAAGGGTAAAGGGTAAAATGGAGAGCGAAACACAGGAGCGTACGAGTGAGGGCTTGATAGGTTCTACGTACAGTAAAATACTTTCCCAACATAGACGTGGTCCAGACTTGCAAGGGACGTGTACGACGTGTGCAACATGGAACGACGACGACGGGGATTTCGAGGTGGCGCGCATTCGTGGCGTCGGCTGACGTGTCTTGGGGGCGATCCGCAGTCTTCGGCCGTAAGGAGTGAGAAGACAGGCTTGGAGGGTGGCGGGAATGCGGACGCACGTCATGTGGTGGAAAGTGTTCGTTTCCGAGGCGGCAGGGCGTGCCATCCCGGACCTCACCCCAGCAAAAGAGGTAACTGCGGTCTTTGGATCTGCGGGGACAACCTCTCAGTGGCGCTCGCCGACGCTGCGAAGCAGAAACCCACCGTAAGGGCACCGTCTCGTAGTCCTGTATTGAATGAATCCGGATCTAAGCCCATCGGAGTATACTCACCCTGCTTTGTGTCCGCGTCCACCTTAGCACAGGGGTTTTCGCCTTGCCAGCCTTCAAACCACATCATACCCGAAAAGGGCACCATCTTTGTAACGCAGACGTGGAGTCCGCACGTGAGGTCGAGGAAGGGAGAATGGATGGACCTGAATAAAATAGAACCAACGACGCGTTCCGAGGATCCGAGAACGCGCGATGGAGGAAGCTTGATAAGTCGTAACAAGCGTAAGGAGCAAGGCAGTGGGCACGCGAGCGAAATGGGGGAGGGAAGAGCGAGCTAGTATTCCGTGTCCCTGGCTGAAGCCAGGCGAGGGGGTTATATACAAGTACGCTACGCACGGGCGAGTGGGGAGAGAGGATGAGGATGAGGATGAGGAGAGAGAGAGAGAGTAGGGATTCCGACTAGCGATACGACATGCATTGATGTGCGGGACGCTGACCTGACACGCTCTTGAAGGCCATCGGTCGGCGAAGGTGGGCGATCCGAAATCGCGTCGGTAGCAGGTTTGAAGCGCGGCGAGGAAGGACTTGAGAAGGAAAAGACGAGGAAATAAGGAAATGAGGGGCGGCGAAGGCAAGAATTAATGCTACGACGGCGCCGTGGCGTGCCCGTGCGTGCGATATGTCGCGTTGGCGGGCGGCACGCAGACAGCGTCACGTGGTCGAGAAACACCTTACGACAAACTTCAATTGGAGTTGGAGCACGGGAAACAAATTTATTTACAAATCCATCGAGTCGAATGGGCGGCTGAAATCACCTACGTCTAAACACTACTCTGGCTTTCTCCCAAGCACGTCCAACTCTAATACATATTGGTGCACCATTCCAGCCCACTGAAATGGCCCCGGGTAGTATCACAGCCCGATCGTTGCAATTTGAAAGGCCCTCGCGAATCTCGTCTGAGGGCACAATAAATATAAAGCCCCACGGCCTTGCTGGGAAAGGGAGAAGACCCGCAAGCCGGGAATTAGTTTTGAGCCAGCTTTGAATACGTTGGAGACCTGAGACACGAATAGGATGTTCTTTAACGATCGTGGTTTGAATACAGGTCCGGGCTAGGCCTTCATTCGGGTCGTAGAGGATCATCAGTCGGGTCAACACTGACGCAAATATGGAGCAGGTCCTTGGGAGGCATTTGAGGCCACACATCGGAAATTGTGTCCATATCCAACAACGGTGAGTCGTTAGTTTTGAACCGATATTTGCCAGCAGATATGTCTTTGGCTGTCCCACGAAGGTCCATGTCGACCTACAGGTGGCCATTGGTTACATCAGTGTTCACAGAGGCCATGATAAAGCGCACTTTGGTCAAAGTGAGATCCAGAGCATCACGTCCTGCGAAGGAATTGGGGGCATCGTTATAAATCTTCTTCTTCAGTTCGACAATGGTTTCGTCGGGTGACACATAGACGAATGAGAATTTGAGTTTGCTGTGGATATAGTACCAGAGCTTTGACTTGTCTGTCATGTTGCAGAAGATGCCAGAGTGATGTGAGTCGAGTTGCGAGTTGAGTTGATGGGTTAATATACATGGATGTGGCACGTACTATGTGGATGTGGCACCACAAATCGAGTCAGTCGACAAACAACAAGCAAATAAACTAACAAGGAACAAAGGTGGCAATGATGCTTCCCGTGACTATTGCAATCACTTGATACGAACGAGATTGGATAGCAAGTGAGAAAACGCGCGAGGGTGAGTAGCCCCTACGTATCTCGTGCTGGATTGTAGAAATCGTCGGAAAGTTTCCGGAAACAAAGTCCACGGCATTTGACCGGCCCGAGTAGCCCCTTCGTTTCCGCCACAACACACCTCACACATTCCCACGACACCCATGGGCGCCGATGCAGGCGTACCTTCACCCTGCATGGCCGCGTTTCCTGCCACAGGGGATTCTGCGCCCAAGCACTCACGGCGCTCACAGACAGACTCATTTTCAATACAATAAAGGGAACCCGCCACCATAACATTCCAAAAATGACCTCCCATTGGGCTTAGTTGTACCGGAACTACTAGTTACTAGTAGTAGTGGCGTAACTAGTGTATCTATAATACATGTGTGGAGGCAGTGTCGAGGCACAGTCGATCCCAAAATAGTGCGGGCGTCATCCGTAGTTGGTGGAACGAGCTGCAACTGTGGGATACCCCACAATGCGACGGGGATCCAGCTGGGGTACTCGAGTACTCGGAACCGCAGGACGTTCAATAGCGAGAGGATCGGATGAGGTCGTGGCGACTGCGGCACCCCGTCTTTGGCGCTATGGAGAAAATAGCATCCGGTGAACATTATCGAGGCTGCGGTGAAACGGACAAATGGATGCGAACAAGCGGAGGGACGAGTGAATGCAAACCCACGCAACAAGTGGAGATGGCCACGACAACGACGTCGACGGCAACGCTGGGTGTCACAGGGCCACTTTCCATCTGCCATGGCGCGCGTAGCTCGAGGTCTCAGTCACTGACTCGCTATCAGCCAATGGTCGTCCCCATCCAGTCGGAAAATTATCGGGAATCGTGGCAATGGGATTAACACCCATTTTGTTCTTTGGTTGGTAAATGACAACCTAGATCCAGCGTTTGTTCTTTTTGAGATGCAGTGGCGGTGGAGTAAGGTAGGTTGAATTGTTGAGTACGTTGAGCAGGTATGCACGTGCTAAACACCGTGACTTTGCCGAACTTCCAGCCAGGCGTCTCAGGGAACGCGAGCGTGGCGTTGCCGTACATGTTCAAAATCAGTTGCAGATAAAAACAAACCAAGAATAAGTAATCCCCCCCATGATACAAGGTGAAGAGCGATGATGAACTGAAGGGAGAAAAAAACCAAAAAAAATGTTATCAGGTGCCAAAGCGCTCAAATAGTCAAAAAGAAAAAAAAAATGGGGTAAGGGGCGACCGAAGAGGTGCTGGGGGAGAGGATTATCAGTTGCTCAGCGCGCAGCGACAACGCACTGAGAACTCAATCTGTGCCGACTTCCCACCACCCACAGTCACCATCGTCGTCCGCATACGCATCCGTATCGACCCGTACCAGCAACACCCGCGCCTCCTCCCGCATCAACAACCTTCTCTTCCTTCTGTGCCTGCGAGCGCGTCATTTCCGCCGTCCGGGCCACCAGACAAAACGATTATTCGTGAGGCCCCGCCCAAAGATCCCGCGACGGGCTGCGCACCACGACGCGCCGGCGTAGGGATGAACGCGTCCTTGTTCACGTCGGTACCAGCGTCAGTGCCACGATGGTGATGTTGTTGTTGATGGTGTGGGTGGTGTTGATAGCGCGCGCGACACACCTCGTGTAAATGCGCACTGCGCGCCCAACGTGTCGTGGAGCGTGGCACCGGCCTGACGAACGTCGCACCATACGAACTCGAGCGTTGCAAGGGAACAGGGATAGGCATTGCCTTTGCCGGGGTCGGCGAGGTAGCACCACCGCTGCCGCCGGTGGTGTGCGAGTTAGGGCGCGTGTGCTGCGCGAGCGTGGGATGCGGTGATACCGCATCGGCGTCACGAGGTAAAGCGGTGAACGTTTCTGACGGAACGTCGGCGTCGTAGACATCGCGGCCTTGTTCGTGGTGATAGTGGCTTGGGCCCGGTGTGATAGAGGGCGAAGGTAGGAAGGTGGACGGCACGGTCTGTCGGCGGGTGAGACAACTAGTCAAAGATTTGAGTAAAAACGGACGACTTTGAGACCGCATCATCGGACGAAACCTCACCTGGACCCACACACGTTCTTCCCGACGACCGTCCATCCCTCAGTGTCGGCCGCACCATACGTCTTTGGAACGCTAATTGTAAACTCCTGAAATACACCACTAAAAAAAACTCGAAATTGGCGAGCTGGACCGTGTCGATCCGTGTCGATCCGGATGTCGTCGCACAGCTCGACGACGACGAATTGTGGCCGGGCCACGTCGCACGGCGGGAGCATGTACTGGCCCCGCTTCGACGACAGGATATCCGACACCGACCTTGCTTCGCGGTGCACCGTGTGTACCCGCGGCGGAGCCGTTCAGCGACGCATAGTTAAACCGGTCGGTCAGTGGCACGCGGAAGGGAGGCGAGGCGGGAGGCCGGGGAGCATCGTGCCCTCTGCGCCCTGCAGCGTCGACGCTGCCTCCGTCATGTCTGGAGCGTCATCGACAGCAGCGGAGGACGGAGAAGAGGATGAAGAGGAGGTGTTGGCGGGGGTAGGGAAACGTACTGGCCTCTCCTGGGTTTTCTGTGGGAACGTACGTGGCCTTGCCGGTGTTGGGAGACGGATTGTTCTTCTGGCTGTGGCTGCTCTCGATCAAGCGTTTGGCTTTCCAGTCTTTGAAGGAGAGGGAGAGGTCACCGTCGACGGGTTCCGTGGGTGTCAGAGGCTCGAGGCAGCAGATGGACTCTTTCGACAGCCCGGGTTTGGGAGCGAGAGCGGCAATAGGATGACATGGAACGGGTCGGGAGTCGGGACTGGCGCCAAAGGATCGATGAACGAAGCCAGAGGCGAGAAGAGTCAAAGCGAGAGGAGGGGTGGACACGGACACCAGTGGTGGGACGGACGAAGGTCGGACTTCAATATGCTTCAATATGCCCTCTTTGTGTGATCACCATCGTCATGGCATGGTAACTGCCGGTGGCCAACACACTCGAAATGCAGGAAACCGCATCTCCATCTTTCCATCATCCAACTATTGCACACTTATCGCACTATCCGGACAACTGAACGTAGCACCGTCGCCATATCCCTCTGGCCGTTTCTCCGTATTCCATAGTATGTGTGAAATTTACGGTGACCACGTCCTGTCTGCGGTGGTGTAGCATTACATTATTCTCACTCCTTGATACCACAGGTCTACCCACGTGTGTCCACGACGCATCCATCTCTGAGACTACTCTGATGCCATGTATCCGTATGGCCCATATATCTGATAGTCGCATTGTCTCCCTTCTCCGGCTGACCTCTCCCACTACTATCGTAGAAACTTCAGGGCTCGGAACGTTGGCCCGAATCATGCGAAGACACGCGACGAAATCCCACTACTGTCACACGTTGCCACTCTAGGTATTGATCACGCTTGGTTTTGATATCGCTCTGCGGGCTTCATCGTACTGTAGCATGAATTAGCCGACGCATCGCTCAAAAAAGGAGAATGCGCACTCAACTTTTCCGGCGCCTAGGCCACGTTACTTTTTTTGCTCTCTGGGCTGCCTTCCTCGCACTTGTCCGGCTTGTCACGCAATCGAGGAAACGGGTATCTCCTCCACCTCAGCCACATCCATGGCATCACTGCCTTTCCACGCTGTGCATGACGTTTTCGCTTTTCTCGTAAGCTTTGTGGCCGAATCACCGCCACACTCGCACGTCTAAACTAGAGTGTCCGCGCGACAGAGGTCGTACATGAGCGGTGGCGATTGCATTTAGAAAGTCGGAACCGCTTTGACATTAGTCCGTGTCACTTGCGCGCGGTCACAAGCAGATCTCGCGAGAGCACATCGCACAGTAAAAGGACGCGTTTTACAAGCCCCATAATATCCCTGGATTGGCGGTACTGGAGCCTCGAATCCGACGAGTCACGTTTTAATTAATGTCTTACATTGCTGCTGATGGACAGCGGTTACTCACTTGTATCATGGTTTTCCGGCTCTCAGATGAATTCCACGTGTTTATCAGGCCATACGCACAAAGATGCCACAGCTGCTCTATTTCGCTGGCTATCAAGTGCCGACTTGTGGGCCGGTGTGGTGCACACCAATTGTATCCCTGCTGTCTTGTGAACTTAAAGGAACCCTAGCGGACCCGTTTCCCACTGGCAGTTGTATCGATATTCCACTTATGTGGCCCATTAAATAGGCAAACAACAGGAGATACCAAAATATCGCAAATCTTGTGCCATGACTGTGACACACATGCAAGCTAGGGCCGACAGCAGGCGGCTCGATTACTCGCTCCAATATAAATTTCGCCTTCTACACCCTGTAATAACATGTTAGGCTCATCTGATGTCACCCTTTCTACCTCATTTATACCCACCCAATTCGCCATTGCAAGCGGAGGGTGGCACGTGGCTATACAACGCCAAGCATCACGTGGAAGTTCCGGTTCCGGTTCAAGTAATAAGTGATATGTGTGAAGGGCATAAAGGCAACGTTGTCAGCGCACGGTGCACGCGTGGTGGATATTAATATTGCTACGCGATATTGACCATCCACAAGGTTGACGAGACATGATGATAAATGTTAGTAAATTCGCCATTACTTGTATGCTGGGAGGAGATTAGTGAAGCGCAATTTGTTCCGGAGCGCAGAGGCAAGACAATGAGAATGGCCGAAGTGGACCCGGTCAGGGTTGGTGTGAAGCGTTTGGTTTCGCCTGTATCATCGTCACCTCGTTGACTACTCGCGTCATTAATGCCGTAAAATCAACAGTGTGCTACGAAGGGCAGAGGGGTCTCGATCTGGTGGAACAAGTATGTGCCCAAGCTACATACCAAGGTGACCAGTGAGATCAAACAGGGTCGAGATCATTCGGAACGGGTTGGCATGGCAGAATGTAGTATGATACAGCGGACAATCCAAAATTGACAAGCACCGGATGACCCTCAGGACGACAGCCACCGAAACATTAGAGTATACTGTCCTCACAACATGTAGGACAGAGTCGGGAAATGCATAAAGTTATACAACAGCAGTATAGCTATGGAAATTGAGAATTGATACGCAAAGCCGGTACGAATGCGACACCTTCGTCAGCGCGCGAGGCAACTGGATCATTAATCGACATTCGTTAACCTTCTCACCCACGTGCCCGAGTATGTCCCCGCCATATTAATTGTGAGCAGCTTTTCAGAAATGGATAATAAAGTTTTTACTAATGAGCATTCGTCGAGCAGTTCCCAGACCGGCACGCTAAGTCGTATCACGAACTCGACCTACCATCGTCTCTGAGAGAAAATTGGGGTTACCCATAGATTTGAATAACGAGTTGTGTGTGCTGTACTGAGGTGGTTGTCCATCCCTTGTGCTTGCTGCGAGGCGATCGCGACAGAACGCCGTGATCGAACCAAGAATCGACAGTCACGTCAACCACCATCATCTAGGAATAACGCTTGGCATCCTCGCGACTCCTATTGCTGGTCGTTGTAGCTACTTTGCCTACAGCCCAAATACATCATTCTCCACCCCGATCCAACCCGATTGTTCACAGCGACCTTTATCACCAATATTCCTGACTATGTCGGAATACCTTCCTCCCCTTGAACAACCCATCATCCCTTCCTCTGGCGTTATCGCTACCCGAATCCTCGGAGACGACGACCCCAAAACCTCCACCCAGGTCGCCTCCCCCCTCTCCATCCTCGACTTTGATAACGACACCGAGGGACACCTCACCGGGGCCACTTTCGAACGACTCCGCAACTTTCTTCTCCATGGTTTTTCCAGCCAATACAACACCCCCTGCAACATCAACCGATCCCTCTGGCTCAGAACCATTGCGGAGCCCCTCTCCACTATAATCGATAGCATCCGCCGCACGCACGGTGGCGACCCCCTCCCCTCTATCTTCACCGACCTAAACTGCACCGAAACCACCAACCTGGCATTAACCAACAGATGCCTGTCCACACTCTATCACTTCTTCGACAGCTACCAAGCTGACCCAGACTCCTGGGAAACATGTCGCCGCTGCCTGGAAGAATGCCACAAGCCTGTCACCACTGAACGCCTTGAGGCCATCCTCATGTCGTGCGGCCAAGACATCAATGCAGCCCAAACAACAATCATCAATGAGAAGCTAAGGCAAACCCACACTGAATTAGACGACTGGGCGGACAAGGCGAAAACGCGTGCCCTCGATGCCCTCATCACAGGTATCGTTTCCGAAACTAACCCTGACCTCCTGTTAGATTACACGGACGACCGCCTCTTGGAGTGGGTCCAACGTACCAGAAACTCCCTACGAGACAAAGCCAGGGCACTCCTGAGAGACGAGGTAATAGCCGAGTCGATCGTGCCATGGGCTGCAGAAGCATTTGCTGACGCCAAAGGTAAGCTCATGCACCAGCATAAGGCTGACCTCGATTCCTTCGGACAGGAACTAGCAGCGGCGAAGGAAACCGCACGCCAGGAGGCAGAGCGTGACTTCCTCGCCTTCAAACACAACCTATCAATCCAAACGGAAGAACGCAAGGACAATGCCCTCAAGGCCGCCCTTAACGTTTCCCCTTCGACACCGGGCAGTGTTACACGTTCCTCCCGCCCGAGGAAACACACGAAACCACTCAGCAGATCCTGCTCCCACTCCACAGCGCCTTCTCTGGACC
>QFFA01000196.1:0-25629 GCA_003316565.1 Russula foetens
TGGAAGGCACAACAGGCCCATGCAGTGGAAAAGGGCGCAAAGTGGACGGTGCAGATCAGACGTTTAACGCGGCCGACGTGGGGTATCACCCCGAAATACGCCAAGCGCCTATACATAAGCGTCGCGCTACCCAGAGTTTTATATGCCGTGGACATTTGGTGCACACCAACGAGCTGCGAACACCCGGGCCCCAAAGCGGTAGGCTCAGCAAAAGTAACCAAGCAAATAACGTCGATCCAGAGGGCGGGAGCTTTAGCCATCACCGGTGGACTTAGATCCTCGCCCACAGACGCATTAGATGCTAGCGCCTTCTTGTTACCAGCACCAGCCATGATCAGTAAATGGTGTCACAGCGCATACACGAGAATGGCGATGTTTCCGCAAGAGCACCCACTGTTCAAACCGATCAACTGGAAGAAAACGGGCACAACCAAGAGACACAGAGGCCCGCTTCACAACCTCGCCAGGACATACAACTTGGACGTGAGAAAAACGGAGAAAATCCCCTCATTCGCGCGCAACCCCTCCGAGATAGGCAAGCTCCCGTTTCAACTCAGTATAGCAGCAGACAAGGAAGCTTCGATATGTGAAGACGCCAACTCCAGTGAAGAAATTCGAGTCTACTCGGACGGGTCAGCGCAAGGGGGCAAAGTGGGAGCCGCCGCCATATTAACCAGAAGTAACCACCCCGACCGAGTACTTCATTACCACCTGGGCCAAGAAACCGAACACACAGTACACGAGGCGGAGCTGGTAGGACTCCTGCTAGCCATGCACCTAATTCACACAGAGAAAAGAAACAATACAACGTGCATGATAGCGGTGGACAACCAAGCAACGCTGAGAGCGTTCGACTCGGAACTCAGAAAACCCGGGCACCACCTCGCGCGGGAATCCCTACGGTTCGCTAATCAACTGAAGAAGCGCAAAAACAAACGCAAGTACAAATTAACGCTCAGATGGACAGCGGGGCACGTTGGGATTGCAGGAAATGAGAAAGCGGACAGCGAGGCCAAAAAAGTGGCGAGTAATTGCACTTCCCATACCAAACTTTTACCCCCGTACCTCAGAAAACCTCTCTGCAGCAACCCGTCGGCACTAAGAAGAGAACACAGCAACAAACTGAAAAAGGATTGGGCAGACAAATGGAGACAATCAATAAGAGGGAAGAGGGCGAAATGCATCGACAAGTCCACCCCATCTGTCAAATTCCTCAAAACAATCAGTAACGCAAAACTCTCAAGAATCGCAGCAAGCCAAATCTCCCAACTCCGCATGCAGCACTTCCCGCTCAATAGCTACCTGTACAAGATCAAAAGAGTTGATAAGGACAACTGTCCAGCATGCGGCGAAAACGACGAAAGCATCACACACTTTCTGTTAACGTGCCTGAGCTATGCGCACAAAAGATGGGCTCTGGCCAGACAAGCAAGGAAGAACAGGAAAAACATGACTGTAGAAGCACTACTGGGAGAACAAGAACTCGCGATCCCGCTAGCAAATTACATAGAAAGTACAGGTAGATTCCGAACCAAACCAGGTGAGCACGAGTAAACCCCAGCTAGCAGACTACACGAGATAAGCCACACAGGATTTAATGTGCGCGCAAGCGCAGCCGTTTCCCCCACCTCCCCGCTCTCCCTGTAACGCTGCAACATATGCCGAACATCGCATATGCTCTCATCAAAACTCGAGTGCCAAAACGACACACGGGCTGTCCAAGCGTGAGTTACCTCCGTACGCAAACACCACGGAGGCGTACCACACATGCCAAGCCGGCATCCTGGCGCGATATTAAACGTGCTCGCTACTCGCACTGCAGTTGGCGTCACGCAACGATAACATCTCATATGTTATGGGGGATCTTTTGTAGATAAAATCACACATGTTATTCTTCGAAAATTTTGTAACTGTCCATACATGAAGTGCCACATGGGGTTCTGTACCTCGAGACGCACGGTAATCGATTCCAAAAAAAAAAAAAAAATCCCGTTGCTCTCCGTCGAACACGTCGTGCACGGCCCATCGCAGGTCTAGAGCACATCTCAGCTAGGAAGGGGTTTTTCTGTATATAGAACTGATCAAGCCCTCATCTGTACGCTCCTTTACTTTCCTTTTGACTTAGACTTCCTGCTCTCCATCTTATACTTTCCCTTTTGACTTTGCCCCCTTTTACCACCAAACGTCGCCGCGCTAGCCACTCGCCTGAAGGGCCACCTTCGCGCTTGTTCCCCGTCATATAACCCTTGACTCACCTCATCTGTACAGTACTTGTCTTCACTCGCGTATATAAAACCACCTTGCCTCCTTACCGAGGCAAGGAGGGAAATGGAGGCAATTGAGCCCCACTTCATCACACACACTCTGACCTCAGACCACCTCCGAACTCACGCGTGGACTGGCCACGCGACACCATGTCCACATGGAGCGCCCAGCAGACGGAAATTTCCCAGCGCTACTGTGATTGAAATCCTTACGGGAAACTCCGAGTCTCCTTGGGCGATATCGATGACATTTATATTAATGTGAGAGGCAGTACACCTCCTTTCAATCAGAGCCCTACTGTACCGCCGCTTCCCAGGACCTATCTCGCGTAATCCCACCCGGACTTGTTCCTCCTTCATTGCCCACATCTCTTCAGTTTGCGGTATGAGTCAACCTTCAACCTCGTCCTTCGAGTCAATCTTCAACGCCGCCCTGGAAGACTATGCGAAGCGGTCGGGGACGAGATTAAATGAGAATCATCCCCTCGTCAAACAACTCGAAAACTGCGATTCTGTGGATTCGATTTCCTCGGTTATTCAACAACATACACGACGGTTCCACGAATTCCAAGGAGAAGATGGAAAGTTGATGAAATCACTGAAGGGTGCCGTGCAGGTCCTGTACACGCTT
Organism: Russula foetens; assembly: GCA_003316565.1. NCBI lineage: Eukaryota > Fungi > Basidiomycota > Agaricomycetes > Russulales > Russulaceae > Russula > Russula foetens. The sequence continues at coordinate 2,896 of QFFA01000196.1, forward strand.
TCTACCAGCACCGTTCTTGGCGAAGGCATCGGTATAGTATGTCCAAAGTCGCTCATTTCGGATTTTGTCTCAAAGGACATTCGGTAGCCGTTGCCACCATCAAAAGCCGTATTTGCTGCTTTCGGAATCTTGCTAGGCGTACGTCTCTTTCACCATTCCATACGTATATCCTTCCTGACGTTAGTGTGTATCAGGCTGTGAAGGATGTCAGCGCAAGTTACGATGCTCTCATCGACTTGTTCGAGTCCATCAAGCGTTTCCTCTGCCGGCTCGAGATTTATACAAACATTCCTCTCACGGCAGCCATGACTCTCATCGTCGTAGAGAAATTGGCCGAGGTTCTCTCAGTTCTTGCTCTAGCAACGAAGCAGGTCAAGCAGGGTCGGATAAGTGGGTCTTCCCCTCGCGATGTTATACTATAACTAAGTGCATACCAGAGAAATTCATGATGAAAATGCTTGGAGAGAATGACATCGAGGCCCTCCTCAAGAGGTTGGACAGACTTACCCAGGAAGAGGGTGTTGCCGCCGGTGCGCAGATCCTCGAAGATGTGCATCATCTTTTCGAACATACGAGAGTTGCTATCGATGGTAAGAAACCGTCCAACATGTTCTCCGATCGTTTCTAAGTGTTCTCAACTCTAGACCGAGGAGAGAGGGACTCGGAATCAACAGGAATGGTCAGGGGTGGTTCAAGTGAGTTTATCCCACAGGAATACGGCGTTTATCTGACGCTCTATTAGGAAATACGCAGAATGTTTCAACCGACATTAAAAAGTCATTGCGTGAGTCATCCCTCCACTGAGCCGCTGCTAACTACGACCCCTGACAATTTGACCCTGCCTTACAGGTGTCGAATTACAACAGAATATGCAAAGATGGCTCTCTCCCCCGGATCCGTGGAAGAATCACAACATCGCCCGTGAATCTCAACATACCGGAACTGCAACATGGTGGATTCATGGTGAAACTTTCTCAAAGTGGAAATCTTCTGGGCCAAGCTCGCTCTTATGGTTACATGGGAAACGTGCGTGTGTTGTGCTTTCATACGTACCCTGGAACTCATCTTTTTCACATCCGTAGCCGGAGCAGGGAAGAGTGTCCTTTGGTATGTAAATCTTTCTATATTCTCTTTCATGAACTCAACAGGTCCCATCACCAAGTTCGTCAATTATCCAGGATCTCCAAGGCATGTGCGTGTCAGGACAGGCGTCGCTCGCATTCTTCTATTGTGACTTCAGGGAGGACCAAAAGAAGGACGGGCGCGGATTACTTTCTTCTCTCCTGGTCCAGCTCTGTGGTCAATCCGATGCCTACTACGATGCTCTCTTCAAATTCTATGAGGCACACGATAAGGGCTCGCGACATGCCAGCGATAGTGAATTAGCACAATGTCTCAAACACGTGCTTGAGGTCCCAGAACAAGTTACAGTATATGTCGTCATCGACGCCTTGGACGAATGTCCGAAGACTAGTTTGCCGTCTCCCCGTGAGCAAGTCTTGAAGCTTGTGAAGGAGCTCGTCAAATCCCAAAACCCAAACCTGCGGATTTGTGTCACTAGCCGTCCTGAGGCTGACATCGAGGCTGTTCTTCATCCTTTGGCCCTCCGTTCAGTTTCGTTACATGGAGAGAACGGCCAAGTTCAGGACATCGCCGAATATGTCAAATTCGTCGTCGATACGGATCCTGCGATGCAAAAATGGAGAGAAGAGGATAGGAAGCACGTCGTTGAGGTACTGACGAGGAAGGCTGACGGGATGTAAGGAATCGATCATATCGTTGATCATGTCTTCTCATCACACCGGGATTCAGGTTCCGGTGGGTGTATTGCCAGCTTCAGTACCTCCGGCAGTGCCTCCGTCAACGGATCCGGCGCGCTCTCGACGAAATGCCAGACACGCTCGACGAGACATATGATCGCACGCTGGAAGAGATTGGAAAGCAAAATTGGGAATACGCACACCGGCTCTTCCAGTGTGTCGCAGCAGCTTCTCGCCCGCTTCGCGTCGATGAGCTCGCGGAGTTCCTCGCATTCGATTTCGACACAGATTCGACACCCACACTCCGGGAGGATTGGCGCGAGGAGGACCCAGCGCACGCCGTGCGATCCACGTGTTCCACTCTGCTTGCGATTGTCGATGTGAAAGGATCGTCCGTTATCCAATTCGCGCATTTTTCGGCCAAGGAGTACTTGACATCGAGGCGCCTCACCGAATCAAAGGAGACTATTTCCCGATTCCATGTTTCGATGACACTGGCCCATACGATCATTGCGCAGGCCTGCCTGGGTATACTCCTACACATTGATGAACACATCACCAAGGACGACTTGAAGAAGTTTCCTCTTGCAGGATATGCTGCTGAGCATTTGGGGGGGCATGCGCGATTCGAGGGCGTATCACCGAAGATCGAAGATGGGATGAAACGTCTCTTTGACCCTAGCAATCACCATTTTTTCGTCTGGGTCTGGATTTACCATCCAGGACGGGATGGGGGCATACCGGTTAAATATAAACGCCCGTCACAGGCCCAGGCGACACCCTTACATTCCGCGGCCTTTTATGGCCTGCACGACATTGTCAAGTTTCTGATCGTTGAGCGATCCCAGAACATAAACGCTCATGGCTTTACTCGCGACGAGACTCCGCTGAGTGTAGCGTCTCGACGGGGATGTTCTGAAGTCGCTCGAGTCCTCCTTGAACATGGCGCAGATACGGAAACCAGGGACGATCGCAACTACAGCCCGTTGGAGTGGTCATCGGAAGGAGGACACGTGGAAGTGATTAGGGTGCTTTTGGAGAACCACGCGGATGTGAACTTCTTAGACCGGAATAACTGTACGGCCTTACATGTGGCATCTCGGTCCGGACAGGTGGCGGTGGCTCGGGTGCTCCTCGAAAACGGCGCTCATGCAAATGCCAAGGAAACCGATGGCGACACTCCACTGCATCGAGCACGTAACGAGGGGGTCACTCGAGTTCTCCTCGATTACGGCGCAGATCCGACCGCGTGGGACATCTACAGTCAGACTCCGTTGCTTATTGCAGTGCGAAGGAATTACGCGGGAGTCGCTCGGATGCTTCTCGAGAATGGCGTAGATGCGAACGAAAGATATCACCGAAACCGGACTGCATTGCATGTGGCGTCCGAAGCGGGAAGTCTCGAATGCGCACTGTTGCTGCTCCAGCACGGTGCCAATATCCATGCACGGGACGACGAGGGTCGGACACCATTCCAGGTAGCATCAGGACCCAGACGCCAAGATGTGATGCAGCTACTGCTGGAGCATGGAGCAAAGGAGAACGGGATGCAATAGCTTCGGACCTGGGGCCCAGGATTCGTGACGGTATCCATATGATGGATGTGACCCCGATAGTGGACATGATTATATGCGTCAAGCTACTTTCCTAACCGCAATAGAAACTTCGTATCAAAAGCATCGAAATTGAATGTTTGACCCATGCCGCGAGCGAGCGATCGCCTGAGGGGTATTATGCTATATCGTACGTTACGATGGACGATGGATTCAGATAATATTTACTTCCTATATCGTGACCATGCATTAACCATCGTCTGGCGCGTCCACACCGCGCTCGTCAACTCACACCCGATTCTCGTTACGCAACGATGGCCACAGAGCTATGGGGGTACCAGAAAGCCACATTGTTAGGGCTCATGTGGATATAGCCACAGGTACGCATGTAATCCAGAAGTGCTACATGGGGAACTGCTCCCCGAGGCGCACGGTAATCGATGTAAGAAAAAGTATGGATTAGATAATGGCAGGACAAGTGGCAGGACGCGCACTGATAGAACGCAAGTGCGAGCACGCGACATGACAACGGACCATCGGAAATCCAGAGCGCTGGCCATTCGACCTTCGACACCACAGTACTAGTAGTGCTTGTCTACCCTCTCTCCAGCAAGATAATGTCACTTTTCGACGAGGTCGTTGCGGGTGAAAGCAGATCGGAGAGATATCATCGGTCAGGAGTACACGACTGAAGTCTACGGTGAGTGTTCCATGTCCCCGAAATTGAAATCCCTGAGAATGACTGAGTATCTGTCCTCGTGGAGACTCTTTCTCGGACCTCGGGATCCAGGCAGTCCTCTATGACAATGCGTGAGCCGCCAGGCCTGACGGAGGCAGGGCGCCTAGCTCTCCTCAGCTCTCTACGACCACATCCCTCCCTCCCTTTTTTCCGATTCTATTCCTGCCGCACGCTAGTTCCACTTTCATGGGCCTCGTCGCTTCGATTTTCAGAACGGGTCATGTCCCGTCCCCATCCTTTGCCTCCCGAGCCGAGTCACCCCTCGGCGCCGCCTTGCAAGACTAAGCTACACGGCGCAGGCGGGGACGAAATCAGATGGCCATACCATTTACCGAGACCCCCAAGAAATGGGACTCTGCGGGACTCCGATTACCTCCGTTCTTCAAAACCATGCGCGGGCATTCTACGAATTTGAGGGTGACGGTCATGAAGCCAGTCAAGCGTGCCGTCCTCCAAGTTTTGTACACACTTTCTACTACCACTCTCTCTAGAGAGGGTATCGGTCTGAGCCGACCGGTATGTCTTTCGGAAGTCCTTCATTTCTATTCCTGCTCCCTGATGCGTATCTCATAGCCTCTCCCGCCTACAACGACCGTATTTGTGACTTTCGGAATCTTTCCCGGCGTGGGTCGCTTCTGATCATTACGATGCACTTATCCTTGTGACATCAGGGTGTATCAGGCTGTGAATGACGCTCGCGCAAGCTATGAGGCTCTCGTCGACATGTTCCATCGAGAGTATCCTCCGCTGACTCAAATATTTATACAAGGATCCCTCACATGGCGGCTATGACGGTCATCACCTTAAAGACCATGGCTGAGTAAATCAGTTGTCGCTTTGGAAATGAAGCAAGGGAAGGGAGGGGCCACTAAGTGAGCCTTGTCCTCACTAATGATGTACTTTAACACAATGCAACACAGGTGAACCCACGACAAGCCTTCTCGGAGAAAACCCGATCGAAGCCATCCTGAAACGGCTAGACAGACTCACCCTGGGTGAGGTTCAGGCGAGCGGTACGCAGACCCTGGAAGTTGTGTACCACTGCATACGGCATTGGCAACTGGACAGTGGGCATACGCGCAGGCTCGGGAGCTCATCCTGAATGATGCGGATGTAAATGATAACCATACTCCCACTTAGTTGTGCGTCGAACGAGTCGCTCGGATTCTCCTCGATCACGGCGGTGGCAGATCCAAATGCGCAGAAAGGCTACAATTAATTAATCGCACGCCGTTGCACGAGGCGATGAAAATCGGGATGCGCCCCGAACCCGCTCACGTGCTGCTCGACCAGATAAGATCAAAAGGCGGACTCTGTTACATTTGGCGTCCGAAGCGGGATATCCCGAAGTGTACGGTTGCTGCTGCGACGCAACTGCGACGTCCACGCGCGCGGGACTGCTGGGGTCTGACATACTTCGAGGTAGCATCAGCCAATCGGCGTCGTGACGCAACGGGTTTACTGTTGGAACATAGGACAGAGGACCACAGGACGTACTAACTCCGGACTTGGAGCAGGCCGAGGCCAAGTATCGTCACGGATTGAGGTACCATGTGGGAGCCAAGGAAATGACCGACCACAGCTGTTAAATCGCCTACAGTAGTGATTCCGTCTTCGTCGTGGGTCGGGAGAGGGATCACCAAAGAATAGGTCTGAAAGTGTGACGGACAGAAGGAAAGGGAGAGCTTACCGGCCAATTCTTAGAAGCTTCTAGCAAAACTACAGACGGGGAGGTGGTCATGGTACACACGTGATTTCAAACTGATGCGGATCGTTGAGAGAATCTGACGTTCCGAACTCCAAACGACCCCAAGGGAAAACGCTTGACAACGGCCCCATCGCCTCACATCGCTTCCGTCCCGTACAGCCTCCTGCCCCCGTTTGATCTGGCCTCTCGAAACAGACTAAGACTCGAATGGTTCCACACACCCAACCCATTTCAATACCTGACGAAAATGACCTCGTCTCGCATGAAACCGGCTTGTGGTATGAAGTGTTGCTCTGACAACGTGTCCTCATCGCCGTGACGTTGGGAGTGCCCTCAGTGCACGGACATCCCTCCTCAGATGCTTTATATCGGGTCGCAATTGGAGGCTCATCTATGACTTTGGTGCGTCCATTCCTATCCCCTGATCACTTGTCTTGTGATTTCCTGGTTCGCGGATAGTCACGGGGCAAGTGGGCTTCTTATTTTCGTCGCACTCGCTAGCGCAGCACTTCCCGTGCATGGCCAAACTTGTTCAGTTCGACGTTATGCGCTTCACCCTCACGGCCTTGCTTACGGCGCGACTCTCCGGTGACTTCTAGGCAATCCCCAAACTAGGAACGTCTCCCCGCTCTCGTAGGTGTCCTCAGGTTGGCAGCACCTCCACACCAGGGCCAAGGCGACGTTAAAATCCCACAAGCGTTACCACCGAAAGGTCAGTTGTGCCTTGCGATGCTTTCCTCTCTCGACCTCGCAGGACTTTGGTGCCCTCAGGCTGTCGCGTGGCAGCGTGCTAAATGAGGAATATCTGCGGCATCACCTATAGTCTGGAAGGTCACCAGATTACGGTATATACTCAACTCAGTTGTTTTACTCGATGTAAACATGGCCCGTGACGCTCGTACAACTCTTGTCCGGCGTCGGTTGCATTATCAATCAAATTGGAATTGGGCCTCGTATTCCTAGCTCCAGGCGCTACCATGAGAGTCAGTGGGGTAGCCAGAGAGGAACAAACGGAAAAGAAGGGATAAGACGCTCTGGTTGTACAAATCAGAGACGTATATTTTCTGCCGATCTGTAACTCACTCCGTGGAGTCGCAGTGCGTCACTGTCAGCACCCCAATTGAATGTTGTAGTACCCCGATTCAGATCGCAACCTTGTGATATCTTAAAAGCGTGTTGAAATGATTCCATTAAGTCGCCACTGCATAGCCTGGGTCCCTCTTCGTCATCCCGCCACCAGGATATACACGATAATCTATCCTGCTGGCTTCGAAGATGGGTAATGGAGAAGGTGTCGATGACATGAGTCAGGTCGATGGATAGGCGTGGCACCAAACCATTCTTCGTCTCATTTGGCAGCCCTGGAATCGTCTGCCCGTGTGAACCGCGACCGAGGGACCCATGATGGCGGTGGGTAGACCGGGCGACAGAGGAACTCGCAGCCATCGGAAGCCACGCAACAACGCCGACCAAAACCACGGTACGTTGCGACCCAGTAAGTGAAAGCTCAAGCTTGCAATGCACGAACCAGGCGACGCATCGTCACTCGTCGCATCTGGGTTGTCCCCGGCCCGTAACGTAGGCTCAGAAACTCTCGGTTATCGACACAAAGCTGGATGTCGACGCTGTCACTACTGGAGAGAAGGGATGCCCGGGCCGATGTCACGATTCATATGGCCGGGTTTTAGTTGCCCAGATAAACTTCGATCAGAGGTGGTTCGGTTGGACGGACTCAGAAACATCAGTCGATCATCACGTCCTTTTTTTTGCCATCGCTTTGGCCATCAGCACCTTTCGTCAGCCTGCGCCATCGGTAAGCTCAGGGCACTGGACCGCAGTTATATGTCAGATCAAGATATCCCGTTCGGTAGCGTGGCCAGAGCCAGAGATCGGGTGGCAGTGGCGAAAGCAGCGTCATTCAGGTTGAAACTCTTCGGCCCCTGGCTCGTTGCTAAGGAAAGCTCGGACTGCCGACTGCAGTGTGCTCTCGACGGACTCGACCGCGTCCGAGTCCGAATGAGGTCGACTGTGACGCCGAATGGAATGCTGGCTGGACTTTGTTGGCCGTCCAACTCCGAAAGTCGGATACGGAAAAAGGTGTTCTGTCCTCACGGTCAACAAGGTTCACACAAATGCGCAGTTCTTCGGTAATTCCCGGCGACGAACATTTTTCGCTGTCGCTGTCGCTCTCATCCTTCATATTCTATCTGAATATCAAGAACGTGTCATCTTATGTTCGTCTGATTATTGCACTTTGGATTCCACACCACTCGCCCTCGCGCTCAGAGCTAGGAACAAGAACAGGAAGCGACATGACCGGCACACAGCCAAGTGGGCGAGGCAACAGTTGTATGGACACTACCTGTGATGTTCGCATCGAGTAGCTTAAGTATGCCAAAAATATGCAGTGATGTGAACACCTTCGAGGGCACCCTGCAAGAATGGCACGCTGGGGCTGAGGTGCCTGACTCATCCATGGTAGCGCCTGTACCTCTGATATAGGTATTTGTCGTCATCCTGGTGAGGCGTTGGACATGAGCACGAATGAAGAGGAATTCATATTCTTATATGCGGAGGGGTGTGTGACACCGTACTAGGGGGAGCGCAAACTGTCATAAGAGCGAGGGGACGCCCCTGGTGTGACTGAGAGCGCTACCGTACACTGTGCGCCCGCAAGTGTCACTTGGTTTAACATCATTGTGACACGTAGCTTTGTCTCTTCGTCTTGGAGGTACGATGACGACACTGATGGGTCTATCGGATGTACCTGTGTTGACGGCGGGCCGCCAGTTTACAGCGCGGCATACGACACCGATATAATGACGATGCATATTATCACAATAGAAGTTCAATGCATCAACCTCAGGTCCTGTCCATGCTCTCATCGTAAATGACATGACGAAACGATTGCGGATTAAATATCTTAAACGCTGCGCTGATTCAAGTTGTAGAGAGAATATGAGTCAGTGCGGGTTCGGGTTCGGCTATGAGGCCATCTGCGATTTCTCGGCAACTCCCGATGAACCACAATTTTTCAGTCTCAGACTTTCCCGATGATTCCGTCCATGCAGCCTGATGCTTGGAGCTTGAAGGGTGCTACAGGAATACGGGACTGGTATGTCACCACCATCGTCCAGGGGACTGCGAAACGCTTTACCTGAACACAGGTGAGACCCAGCCTGCGCCTGGCAGTGGAATTGCTGACTTGGCCGCATTGATCATTATACTGGCTGGTGTGTTCAAGGTCCGGCCATGGCTTCACAACGTCTACACTTTGGTTCTGTCTTCCGCTGTATCCCGGAAATTCACGGGGCATGTCACACAGTAGTCGCAGTGAATGCATAGGCGCCAAGTCTATGGATAACCTATTTCCAGCATGATCCCGGCGCTTCTATGCTCGGACGGTATCATGTGTACCCCGTGGGAAACTGGCAGTGCCAGTGACAACAGCGTGAGGCACCGTTGATGACTCTCGACCACAAAATCCCGCCATCTATTTGCCATCATCTCGCCAAAGGCCACTCAAAGGCCACGTCCTATTGTATTTCCTACACCTCTTCCATTCCAGATATGAGTCTTTCACCTTCCGCATCCTTCCTCTTGTTGTACAATTCCGCCTTGCAAGATTACACAACCCAGACAGGGACAAACTTGGTCGACCATCCATTTACTAAACAACTCGAGAAGTGCGAATCTGTCGATTCCATCTCTTCACTTCTTCAAGAAAATCTACGGAAATTCCTCGAATTCCGAAGCGAAGATGGAAGGATCAGCAAGTCACTCAAGTGTGCCGTCCATGTGCTCCACACACTCTCTACCAGCACTGTCCTTGGTGAGGGTATCGGCCTAGTGCGTCCCGAGCCAGTTATTCCCATTTCATATACCTGACGCGTATTCCATAGCCATTCCCACCTGCAAAGGCGGTATTTGCTGCATTCGCAATCTTACTCGGGGTAAGTGTCTTTCCGCAATCCTCTTCCTACATCCTTGTGACGTTCGAGCGAATCAGGCGGTAAAAGATGTTGCTGCGAGCTATGATGCTCTCGTCGATCTGTTCGAGTCCATCGAGAGATTCCTCTGCAGACTTGATATTTACGCGAGGATCCCTCTTACGCCGGCCATTACTCACGTTGTCATCAAAATATTGGTGGAGGTTCTCTCCACTCTTGCCATTGCAACGAGGCAGGTCAAGCAGGGGCGATTAAGTGAGTCTCATCCTTGCTGACGTGGTGGTTTTTACTGGACACAACATAGAGAAATTTGTAAAGAAAATTCTCGGAGAGAACGACATCGAGGCTGTCCTGCAGCGGCTAGACAGACTCACTCTCGACGAGGCTCGCGCCACAGGAGCACAGACTCTCGAAGTTGTGTATGGTCTCGTCCAACACAGGCGGGTTATTTTGGATGGTAAGAAACCTGTACCCTCCATCTTTGTCGCACGCCGATGAACAATCATTCCTCTAGACCTAGATGACAAGGAGTCAGCAGACAGTATCCGGATGGCTCTTGGTCAGTTTTTTGATGAGAATTGAATCTTTCGCTGACTTTCTGGTAGAACTGTTGCAGAAAATTTCGGGCGACCTCAATAAGTCGAGGCGTGAGTTATTCCTCAATCGCAACACCACTGCTGGCTATCGATGCTGAGAGTTTGACATGGCGGTCTCACAGGTGAAGAATTGCAGCAAAACATTCAAAGGTGGCTCTCCCCTCCAGATCCTTGGAAGAATCACAACATTGCACGCGAATCTCAACACACCGGAACAGCAACGTGGTGGATTCATGGTGAAGCTTTCTCAAACTGGAAACATTCTAGCCCAAGTTCACTCTTGTGGCTACATGGGAAGCGTCAGTGTTTGCGCCGTCATTATTTTCCCGCATCTCACGATTTTCGCCTTTGCAGCGGGAGCGGGGAAGAGCATCCTCTGGTACATTAATATTTTCATGTTCTCCCTCCAGAGACGCTAATAAGTGGCCATCACCCAGCTCCTCGGTCATCCAAGATATCCGCAGCATGTGTGAATTAGGACTCGCATCACTTGCCTTCTTTTATTGCGACTTCAGGGAAGACCAAAAGAGGCACCGCCGTGGACTACTTTCCTCTCTCCTGGTCCAGCTTTGTCAACAATCCGATGGGTATTATGGCGCGCTCTCCAAATTCTATTCGGCACACAAGGATGGCTCGCAACATGCGAGCGATAGTGAATTTGCCCAATGTCTGAAGGATTTGCTTGCGCTCCCAGGACAAGCCACGGCGTATATTGTGATCGATGCCCTCGATGAATGTCCAATAACGTCAGGATCGTCGTCCCCTCGTGAAGAAGTCTTGGGATTTGTCGAGGAACTCGTCAAATTTCGGGTTCCGAATATGCGGATTTGCATCACGAGCAGACCCGAGGCCGACATCGAGCTTGTCCTCAGCCCTTTGGCATTTCGTTCTGTTTCGTTGCATTCAGAGAACGGTCAAGCTCAGGACATTGCGGAATACGTCAAATTTGTCGTGAGCACGGATCGTAATATGCAAAAGTGGAGAAAGGAAGACAAGGATCTCGTCATTGAAGAACTGACAAGAAAAGCCGGTGGGATGTGAGGAATTAATTCCGTCGTCGATCTTGGCTTCTTACTTACACCTGTGAAATAGGTTCAGATGGGTGTCCTGTCAGCTTCAATATCTCCGACACTGTCTTCGACAACGCATCCGTCGCGCTCTCGATGAACTTCCAGACACGCTCGACGAGACATACGATCGCACTCTGGAAGAGATTGGAAAGCAAAATTGGGAATATGCACACAGACTCTTCCAGTGTGTCGCAGCAGCTTCTCGCCCACTTCGCGTCCAGGAGCTTGCAGAGTTCCTCGCATTCGATTTCGACACAGATTCGACACCCACACTCCGGGAGGATTGGCGCGAGGAGGATCCAGAACACGCTGTGCGATCCACATGTTCCAGTCTGCTGGCAATCGTCGATGTGAAAGGATCATCCGTTATCCAATTTGCGCATTTTTCGGTCAAGGAGTACTTGACATCAAAGCGCCTCATCGAATCAAAGGAGTCTATTTCCCGATTCCATGTTTCGATGACACTGGCCCATACGATCATTGCGCAGGCCTGCCTAGGTGTACTCCTACACATTGATGAAAATATCACCAAGGGCGGCCTGCAGGAGTTTCCTCTCGTACAGTATGCTGCCGAGCATTTGGGGGCGCATGCGCGATTCGAGGGCGTATCACCGAAGATCGAAGACGGGATGAAACGTCTCTTTGACCCCAGCAACCACCATTTCTCCGTCTGGGTCTGGATTTACCATCCAGAACGACCTGGGCGCATACCTGATAAATATGAACGCCCGTCCCAGGCCATGGGGACTCCCTTACATTTCGCGGCCTTTCATGGCCTACGCGACATTGTCCATTTTCTGATCGTTGAGCGATCCCAGAACGTGAACGCTCGGGGCTTTAATGACGACGAGACTCCACTGAATGTGGCATGTCAACAAGGCTATTCTGAAGTCGCCCAAGTCCTCCTTGAACATGGCGCAGATACGGAAACCAGGGACCGTCGCGACTACAGCCCTTTGGACTGCTCATCGGTAAGAGGACACGTGGAAGTGGCTAGGGTGCTTTTAGAATACGGCGCGGATGTGAACTTCTCAGACCAGGATAATTGGACGGCCTTACATTTCGTATCTCACGTGGCGGTGGCTCGGGTGCTCCTCGAAAACGGCGCGGATCCAAATGCCAAGAAAACGAATAACGAGACTCCACTGCATTTGGCACCTAACGAGGGGGTCACTCGAGTCCTCCTCGAGTACAGCGCAGATCCGACCGCACGGGACAGCTACGATCAGACTCCGTTGCACTGTGCGCTGGAAAAGAACCACGTGGAAGTCGCTCGCGTTCTTCTCGAGAAAGGCGTAGATGCGAATGCACGAGGTTACATGAATCAAACTCCATTACACGTGGCGATCGCATGCCAATGTCTTGATGGCGTACGGTTGCTGCTCCAGCACGGCGTTGATATCCACGCACAGGACAGAAGGGGTCAGACACCGTTCCAGGTAGCGTCAGCAGCAAAACCTTCTGAGCCAAATCGGGACGTAATCATGCAGTTATTACTGGAGCATGGAGCAGAGGATCACAGGACGCAATACTAGCTACGGCCAGCTACGGACTCGGGGCCCAGGGCGTTATGTTGGGCGCCAGATATCGTCGCAGTGTTCATGTATTTCAAAATTCAAAAAGTAATCCGAAACAAAAATCATCAAAGTTATACATGACCCCGATATCAGAAGATATGTTCCGTGAAACTAGGGTTCTATTCCCATACAAATGTCATTTCAATAATCACCGGACATGTATCTTCAACTCAGTGAACTCACCTCCCGGAGCGAGCGACCGCACAACGACCAATGTCCTGTATACATTGGGACTGATTCGGATGACGTTTACTCCCACCTTCTACTGCACAGACTTCCCTTATCAATACCAAATGTCGCGGCGTCGAATTGTCGAATTATGAAAAACTCGAATACAAAAGGCACGAGTGAAGCAACACGATGTTCGGCCACGAGGCCAACCAAGCCACACGTGCTCTATGCCACTGACACCCACTCCGGAGATATTCGGGAACTTGGATAATTCGCGAATCGCGAAGCAATTGGTTTTTTGAGTGGAAAAATACCTCCTGGCAATCTAGGTGTAGGGTCGACAAGAAGCCCATTGACGACGTCCCGACTCCCGAGGAAACAAAAGACATGACCAACTGGCACTTATAGCATCTCGCACCGTTTTCGAAGGCAGACCAATCGCAATAATAAACGAATTCGGTGGAGCGCCCGCGCCGTCTCACGCTGCTCGTATATCCGTATATATAAATTGCATGTCGGCGACCGTGACAGCGCACCAAAAAAAGCATCAAAGGAACTCAGATCATTGGTATTTTGGTATCATTCTGGCCTTTTTTTTTGGCACGCGGCGCACAGCCGGGCAAGAAGAAGTAGTGCCTGAGACTGAGAGACAGACACAGCCCGTGAGCAAAAAAATGGGAAATGTGGACCTGCAAGCAGGGCACTGGCAGGGCAGGGAAAATAAACGGGGCTTCTGCTTGCTTTGATGTGCAGTGGGGACAACATTGTAAAAATTTCCTCATGGCGTGTGTGGATGATGGATGGAATGTGTGAGGGAGAACTTGTAAACTCGACCCTGCTGTCTGACTCCGACGACCTGCTACGTCTTGGACTTATCCTCGGATCATCGGACGGGCGCTCTACATCGGGACAAGGAAGATCGTTTAATATGCTGCAGATTTGTACCCAGAAGCCACAAATTCTGATGCCTGTTGCATTTCCAGGAAAGCGGAATTCAATTGGCGGCAAGTTCTGTAGCCGGAGATGGAGAGATGCGCACACGTGGGACATTCGAATACCCGATACCCGAACCTCGTGGCAGTGGCAGACATGTGTGACTCTCCCGTAAGCATGCTGTAGGCCGCCATGCTGAAGACACTGACCGCGACCCACCTTGGAGTCGGGCATAGGGAAACAATTCAATCGCTTTATTGAACTTCATGATACATGCATATGGGACGCGATTACAACAGGAAGACAACTATTACGGAGATAAGAGAGCAACGGAGCAACACAGAGAAGCGCTGTGTAGGGTAACACCGGTAAACGGTCAGGGACCCCGACGTACAAAACATTGTTGATTATATTACACACACAACACGACGAGGAGTGAGAGCATTATCTGCCGGAGATGGGTGAGACTGAGAGACCGAGACGAAGAGTGCGCAAGAAAGAAACCCGGAAATTGTTGAGGGGATTAGGGCTCCCAGCCACCGCGGGTGCTGTGGGAGATTCGAAAATTGAAAGAGAAGCGAGGGGAAGTCATCACGGTTGTGTCTAAGGGGATGAGACGTGTTCAGCCAACAGCTGGCTGGAGCTGGATGTGTTGAAAGGAATTGAACGCAAGATTGATTCCGAACGTGCCGTTGTAATCTTGAATTTGCCCTTCGGTGGGCCCAAAAAAACTACACGAAGCAGAGGGAATGGTCAGAGCGATGTGGAAGAGAACGGGACTACTAACCCTGGCATCATCATTTTCCGCCACCACGTTGGGTTCTGTATCGCTTGCATCGTGGCGAGCGTATCATCGTTCCCAGGAGAGGTGATCGGGTCAAACGTGAAGCCCATCAAATCGGCTTCTTGGTCTTGGACACCAAAGGCGAAGTCTGTCGTTTGATCTAGGACAGAGTTTCCGGTACCGCTTCCATTGGTATTTGCAGGAAGGGCATCAATCAATTCGCTCTAGGCCACCACGCCGCTGTTCAGTGGGACTGGTTGAGCTAGAGTTGAGGCGCTTGCACCGCTCGCACCTGCCGTGGTGGTGGTTGCTGGTATTCTGGAGTACTCGAACCAGTCGACGGCATCTGTTGTGTCGGCGGTTCCTGCTGATGCATGCGCCTAAGTGTTGAGCCATCACGCTTATGCTTTGAAAACAAGCCCGTGAAGAAACGAGAGTACAGCGTTTGTGTGTGACATCCATCGATGACTTCGTAAATCCGAAGGTCTCGGCCTCGAGAAGTCTGGGGGGCAATATCAGGGGCTTAGATGGATTCGGTCCTTGAGATGAATGCCGAGGCAAACGCGGCAGATACGAAATAGGTTCTATTGGGGGAGCAGTGTTAGAGACGATAGAGATGACATAGCCGAGTTAAGAATCATCTGGCACAAAGTATATGTAACCCGTTGGGACCAATCAGTCAACAAGAACCGTGATGACAGCCTATTTTCCAGCCCCTGAAACATGCCAGAGTAACATTAGCCAGCCGATACGGTGCTACCGAGTGAGATCCTTATACTCAAAGAGAAGACTTCATCGTAGAGTTTGGAGGTGCGCTGGAATGCCGTTTCAAACCTGAACGACAGCATGACCACTGCAGCCCCGTTTACTTCGAGGATCTAAATGTGAAAGAAGCGCATATGCGCCTGACAAATCAGGAAGACAAACCGTGACACCTTGGGGTCGCTGTGTCTGGGCTGGCCGGTCATCGAACTGATTCTGAAGAGCAAGGTGATTGTTGCGCGTAGCATCGGGGGTGGTAGAGACGGGATGCCGAGGGATGGGTCGATATTGATTGTCGTGTCATGTCGTTGGTGATTTTCGCTTGACGCTCAGGGTACGAGTGGAGGGCCGGTGAACGGATGAGAACGCGGAAAGTGGAAGCTGGTGTTGCTGTTCGCAGCGGGTTGTCAACCTGCGCTAGTCCTGCCTCAAGGGTAATGAGCCTTGACACTTTTCGTGCTTTCGAGATATGCCAGGTTGACATTAGTTTCAGCGGACACGGACACACAGCACGACGGAGTAAGATTCTCACCCTCATGAAGAAGCCTTTGTCGGCTACCTCGAAGCAGCACCAGAAGCAAAAAAAGAAGGTTGTAACGTCGAAAGATGGAGACGTGACCACGGCAAATCGGAATGATTGTAATCGAGCAGCGCAGAAGTCGATACCGAAACGTACAATCAATGGCAGAGGCTTGATTTCAGACCTCGCAGGCCTTGATTTGGAATTGAATCGGGACATAGGGATGACGGCAGGTGTGGCGAACACGAGTGTCACCACCGCGCGCCAAAAAAATGATGACGTGATCCAGGTTCTGTCCGTCCGTGCTGTTTGGTTCAGTTTTTCGGTAACTGCCGGCGAACATCTTCGCTGTCGCTCTCATCGATCCCATCCTTCATACTCTATCTGAATTATCAAGAACGCGTCATCTTATATTCGTCCGATTATTACACTTTAGATTCCACACCACTCGCCCTCGCGCTCAGCGCTAGGAGCGACATGACCGAGCACACAGCCTAGTAGGCAAGGCAGCAGTTGTATGAGCACTACCTGTGATGTTCGCATCGAGTAGCTTAAGTATGCCAAAAATATGCAATGATGTGAACACCTTCGAAGGCACGCTGCAAGAATAGCACGCTGAGGCTGAGGTCATCCATGGTAGCGCCTGTACCTCTGATTCAGGTATTTGTCGTCATCCTGGTGAGGCGTTGGACACGAGCACGAATGAAGAGGAACTCATATTCCAATAGGCGGAGGGGTGTGTGACACCGTAGGGGGGAGCACAAACTGTCATAAGAGCGAGGGGACGCCCTGCTGTGACTGAGAGCGCTACCGTACACTGTGCGCCGCAAGTGTCACTTGGTTTAACATCATTGTGCTACAACAACTACAGTACAACAAACGAGAGCTAAGTCAGGAGACAAGCGCGGAGTCACCTTGTCTTGTCCGATGTCACCTCAAAGACCTCCTGATTTTACACAGCCCTCTGTCACCAGGGAACCATGCTGCTGAGATCCTCAGTTCATAGCTTTTCTCAATCATATACACTGACCTAAGATTCTGCTATGTTTTGATATCCACGATATCCCATAGACAGAGCTCATGTCGATTGTCCGCATGGAACACACTTGAGCGCTTGAGCTCAGCGGACAGCGGACAAGGAAAGTTCCAAGCAGCGCTACTGTCATTGAAATCCTTACGGGAAACTCCGAAACTCCTTGGGCGTTACACATGACAGTAATTGCGTTTATGAGAGGCTATGAGAGGCAGTCCACCACCTCATTTCACTTTCAATCAGCACCGGTCTATCTCGCATAGTCTTACCCCAGACTAGTTCCTCTTTCATTTCCCACATCTCTTCGGTTTGCCATATGAGTCAACCCTCCTCATCCTCGTCCTTCGAGTCAATCTTCAACGCTGCCCTGGAAGACTACGTAAAGCGGTCGGGAACGAAATTAGACGAGCATCATCCCCTCGTCAAACAGCTCGAAAGCTGCAATTCTGTAGATTCCGTTTCCTCAGTGATCCAAGATCACGCACGACGGTTCCGCGATTTCCGAGGAGAAGATGGAAAGTTGATGAAATCACTGAAGGGTGCCGTGCAGGTCTTGTACACGCTTTCTACCAGCACCGTTCTTGGCGAAGGTATCGGTATGGTATGTCTAAAGTCGCTCGCTTCGATTTTTGTCTCAAAGGACATTCGATAGCCATTGCCGCCTTCAAAAGCTGTATTTGCTGCTTTCGGGATCTTGCTCGGCGTAAGTCTCTTTCACCATTCCATACACACATTCTTTTGACGTTGTATCAGGTGGTGAAGGACGTCAGCGCAAGTTACGATGCCCTCATCGACTTGTTCGAGTCCATCGAGCGTTTCCTCTGCCGGCTCGAAATTTATACAAACATTCCTCTCACGGCACCCATGACTCTCATCGTCGTAGAGAAATTGGCCGAGGTTCTCTCAGTTCTTGCTCTGGCAACGAAGCAGGTCAAGCAGGGCCGGATAAGTGGGTCTTCCCCTCACGATGTGGTACTATGACTAAACGCACAGCAGAGAGATTCATGATGAAAATGCTTGGAGAGAATGACATCGAGGCTCTCCTCAAGAGGTTGGACAGACTCACCCAGGAGGAGGGTGTCGCCGCCGGTGCGCAGATCCTCGGAGATGTGCATCATCTCGTCGAACATGCGAGAGTTGCTATCGATGGTAAGAAATTGTCCAACATATTCTTCGATTGTTGCTAAGTCTTCCTAACTCTAGCCCGAGGAGAGAATGGGTCAACAGGAATAGTCGGTGGTGGTCCAAGTGAGTTTATCTTAGGCGAGCTCGGCGTCTTTCAGACCGTGTTTTAGAAAATTCGCAGAATGTTTCGATCGATATAAAAAAGTCATCGCGTGAGTCATCTCTCGACGGAACCCTTGCTAACCACGAAGCCTGACAATTTGACGCTGCCTTACAGGTGTCGAATTACAACAAAATATGCAACGATGGCTCTCTCCCCCAGATCCGTGGAAGAATCACAATATCGCCCGTGAATCTCAACATTCCGGAACTGCAACATGGTGGATTCATGGTGAAACTTTCTCAAAGTGGAAATCTTCTGGGCCGAGCTCGCTCTTATGGTTACATGGGAAACGTGCGTGTTTTGTACTTTCATCCGTTCCTCGAAACTCACCCTTTTTACATCCGTAGCTGGAGCAGGGAAGAGCGTCCTTTGGTGAGTAAAGTTTCCGTACTGTCTTTCAGGATCTCAATAGGCCGCCATCACCCAGTTCCTCGATCATCCATGATATCCAAGGCATGTGCGAATCAGGACAGGCATCGCTCGCATTCTTCTATTGTGACTTCAGGGAGGACCAAAAGAAAGACGGGCGCGGGTTACTTTCCTCTCTCCTGGTCCAGCTCTGTGGTCAATCCGATGCCTGCTACGGTGCTCTCTCCAAATTCTACGAAGCCCACGATAAGGGCTTGCGACATGCCAGCGATAGTGAATTAGCGCAATGTCTCAAACATGTGCTTGAGATCCCAGAACAAGTTACAGTATATGTTATCATCGATGCCTTAGACGAATGTCCAACGACTGGTCTACCGTCTCCCCGCGAGCAGGTCTTGGAGCTTGTGAAGGAACTCGTCAAATCACAGATCCCAAACCTGCGGATTTGTGTCACCAGTCGTCCTGAGGCTGATATCGAGCCTGTTCTTCATCCCTTGGCCCTCAGCTCGGTTTCTTTGCATGGAGAGAACGGACAAGTTCAGGACATTGCCGAATACGTCAAGTTCGTCGTCGATACGGATCCTAAGATGCGAAAATGGAGAGAAGAAGACAGGAAGCACGTCGTTGAGGTGCTGACGAGGAAAGCTGACGGGATGTAAGGAATCGATTCAATCGTTCATTATGGCTTCTCATCATGGCTGAATTCAGGTTCCGCTGGGTGTATTGCCAGCTTCAGTACCTCCGGCAGTGCCTTCGTCAACGGATCCGACGTACTCTTGATGGATTGCCACACACGCTCGATGAGACATACGATCGCACGTTGGAAGAAATTGGAAAGCAAAATTGGGAATACGCACACCGCCTCTTTCAGTGTGTCGCGGCGGCTTCTCGCCCACTCCTCGTCGATGAGCTCGCCGAGTTCCTCGCATTCGATTTCGACACAGATTCGACACCCACACTCCGGGAGGATTGGCGCGAGGAGGACCCAGCACACGCTGTGCGATCCACATGTTCCAGCCTGCTCGCCATTGTTGATGTGGACGGATCGTCCGTTATCCAATTCGCCCATTTTTCGGTCAAGGAGTACTTGACATCGAAGCGCCTCACCGAATCAAAGGAGACTATTTCCCGATTCCATGTCTCGATGACATTGGCCCATACGATCATTGCGCAAGCCTGCCTAGGTGTACTCCTACACATGGATGAAGACGTCACCAAGGACGACTTGGAAAAGTTTCCTCTCGCAGGGTATGCTGCCAAGCATTTGGGAGAGCATGCGCGATTCGAGGGCGTATCACCGAAGATCGAAGATGGGATGAAACGTCTCTTTGACCCCAGCAACCACCATTTCTCCGTCTGGGTCTGGATTTACCATCCAGAACGGCCTGGGGGCATACCTGATAAATATGAACGCCCGTCACAGGCCGAGGCGACTCCCTTACATTTCGCGGCCTTTTACGGCCTGCACGACATCGTCAAGTTTCTGATTGTTGACTGGTCCCAGAACGTGAACGCTCGGGGCTTTTATTACGACGAGACTCCGCTGAGTGTAGCATCTCGACAGGGCTATTCTGAAGTCGCTCGATTCCTCCTTGAACATGGCGCAGATACGGAAACCAGGGACGGTCGCAACTACAGCCCGTTGGAATGGTCGTCGTCAGGAGGACACGTGGAAGTGGTTAGGGTACTTTTGGAGAACCACGCGGATGTGAACTTCTTAGACCCGAGGAAGTGGACGGCCTTACATGTGGCATCGATGTCCGGACAGGTGGCGGTGGCCCGGGTGCTCCTCGAAAATGGTGCGGATGCAAATGCCAAGAAATCGGATAACATGACTCCACTGCATTTGGCATGTGACGAGGGGTTCGCTCGAGTTCTCCTTGAGTATGGCGCAGATCCGACCGCACGGAGCGGCCACGATTGGACACCGTTGCACTATGCACTGGAAGATAACCATGCGGAAGTCGCTCGCGTTCTTCTCGAGAATGGCGTAGATGCAAATGCACGAGATGCCATGAAGCGAACTCCATTACATGTGGCGACCGAACACCAATGTCTTGATGGCGTACGGTTGCTGCTCCAGCATGGAGTTGATATCCACGCACAGGACAGAACGGGTCTGACACCGTTCCAGGTAGCGTCAGAAGCAAAACTTTCGGAGCCAAATCGGGACGTAATCATGCAGTTATTACTGGAGCGTGGAGCAGAGGATCACAGGACGCAATAGCTACGGACTCGGGGCTCAGGGCGTTACGTTGGGCGCCGGATATCGTCGCAGTGTTCATATGTTGTACGTGACCCCGATATGTGAAGATATTTCCCGTAAAACTAGGGTTCTAATCCCATACAAATATTGTTTCAATAACCACCGGACCTATAACCTCAACTCACCTCCTGGAGCGAGCGATCGCGCGACGAACAATGTCCTCTATACATTGGGACCGATTCGGGTAACGTTTACTCACTTCTTCCACTGCACAGACTTCCTTTCCTTCAATAGTATAAATACCAAATGTTGTGGCGTCAAATTCTCGAATTATAAAAAACAAATCGAATATAAAAGGCACGAGTCTTTTGGAAGATCGGAAGGCGAAAAACAAGGCAGGCCCACCCAACAATAGCAGAGAATCAAGAGTCAACGACCACCCATACTGGGTCCTCATCATCATCGTTATCGGCCAGTGTTTTGACGCGTGCGCTGTCGTAACTTTGTCCCTTCGTCTTGAAGGTACGATCACTGTAAAGTCAAGAGGTCATGAATTTCAGTAGATAAAACTTATGAAGAAACAACTGAATAAACAAAGAAAAATTACTGAATTTAACCCAAAAAATGACTGAATAAATGAAGGAGAATGACTGAATTTAACCCCAAAAGTTACTGAAATTCACATAAAATTTCAGTAGATTACTTTAGGAATTTAATGGAAATCCACACCCAAAATTATGTAATTTCAGCACCCAAAATTACTTAATTTCAGTATCTTTCAGTACCCAAAATCATGTAATTTCAGCACCCAAAACCATGCAAGTTCAGTACCTAAAACTGTGCAATTTCAGCACCCAAAACCATGCAGTTTCAGCACCCAAAAAACCATGCAATTTCAGCACCCAAAACCATGCAATTTCAGTACTCAAAATCATGCAATTTAAGCATACAAAATCATGCAATTTTAAGCACCTAAAATCAAGTAGTACTCCCAACCCTGCTCCCGGTTCTCAGCACCCATTCTATGGCCTCACCTCCTGCGCTGCTCCCACAGATCCCGCATTCCAGGCAAGCCACACACGGTTATGTCGGCGAGGTAGGTCGCCACGCAGGGCAAGTAGGAAACCCCGTGAGCCAGCGACAGGCACTGACTTGCACAGTAGAAACACTGAGTGCATGTGAGTGACGGCGCGAGCGGGGTGGTGACGACGGCGTGAGCGGGGCGGCGGCAATGGCACGAGCGGGGTGGCAGCGACGGCGCGAGCGGGGTGGCGGCGACAGCACGAGCAGGGTGGCGACGACAGCGGCAAGGAGAGGGAAGTTGTCAGAGGGGGCAGGAGCGAACGACAGTGGGACGGCAGTGACAATAACATGTCGTGGGTTTAGTGACAAAGAAAAGAAAGGGACATGTGTCACTCACCGAAGAAAAGGACAGGGGTACGAGAAGAAAAACCAGGCAGGGAGTAGATGGATGGCAATGGGCACTGAGTGGAGATCTTCACAATGTGCCAAAAGAGCCAGATCCGAAGGAAGTACATGAGGACATAGGCCAGCAACTCCAATCATCACGCCGAGCCTGCTCCACTCCCAAAGGTATTAATTGATGTATAGCGGGCAGTTCCAGTCAGGTTCTTGTTCTCGCGATAAGGAATATGAAGATGGGAAAGAAAGGAAACGACGGGGTGTGAGAAAAAAAAAAGGGGGGGACGATGCGG
>QFFA01000201.1:0-21140 GCA_003316565.1 Russula foetens
AACAAATTCGCATTGGGAGCCATGTATGTATCTTGACTTCCTTTTTGAAGTGTATCAATAATAGGTTTTGCCTAGTGATGGACCCGTGGACGTTCACGGCATCGGTACGTTCCAGAATAGCGATTTACGATTTGTGTGACGACGGCTATTTAGGTGTCCCGAGAGCTCCCGTCGTGCGCACTTACAACCAAGGTAACCTCGAATGAACGCTTGAACGTGAACCTGAGCACTGCTTTCGTCGAGCTCACTCTCGAGACTCTCAACACTCTCAGTCGGGAAAGTGAACACGTCCTTCAAAAGGCAAGAGGGATCCGTGCACCGTACCGTATCCGCAATCTCACAGGGCTCACTCTTCGCCTGTGGTCCGATGGGGGACGCGCTTCTCGTGAGGCAAATACAAATGCTACCATGATCAATGATGGCGAAACCATAGACTGGCGGTTCGATGATTGGAGGACAATGCGAGAAGTAAGCCCTCGTATAAACACGTGATCTATTGTTAATATGTCTTTCCAGCATGCCCCGTCTGGTGACAGTAGCATTACTATACAGTTCACTGACCAACCATGGGAGAAACTTAGCACCGTTCCGGTCGATAGGGAGGGAGAGTACTCCTTTGCTCTGCGGCCGAGAACAGAAAAATACTACAACAGATTACTTTGCGAAGTCAAGGTAGAGGCGAGCACCAAGATCGTTACTCTCAGGTCGACCTACAGAGTCCACAATCGAACATTATATCCTGTCGAGATTGCCATTGGAGAAGGCGGGGATCACACGGCTGGTGGTGGTATTGTTGTCAAGCTAGGTGCGATATACCACAATTGCCCGTAGAGCGGTGATCTTATGAGTCACACAGCACCGGGTCAGGATTACTCTCTTCCTCTTGTGAAAGTTGGGAAGAGTAAGCTCAAAGTGCAGCCCGATCGTAAGCAGTCTGTCACTTATAAGGAATCTACGCCAATTGGACATGACAGAGGGCTTCGGTTATAAATGGTCCAGCCCCAAATCTTTGGAAGACTTCGTAGATGATCGGTCGGGATCCCGTGCTTTGAGTCTTCACTGTGAACACCGAGACCCGTCAGAGGCCACTTTCCGATTCCACACATTCGTTAAGACGGATGCTAGTGGTCCGCCTTCCAACTGGCGGCAAGTACTATCCGCAGATGCTTGGCTTCACTACTCACCGTCATGAAATTTCAGGAGATATCCCAAGATGGATCTTATACTCATGGCGCCAATACAACTCGAGAATCTGTTGCCATACAACCTGCAGTACAGAATATATGACAAGGAAACCGATCAGAACTGGAGAAGCTACCTTCGTGCGGGGGGCATCATGCCGATACATTCCGTTGAGCTTAGCCACTTGGTTTTACTTAACATCGAAATCAACGACACCAGTTCGTAATTTTTGTTTGGACAACTCGTAAAGCTCACTGTGACTTCCATAGCGTTCAAAGCCAGTGACTTCAGCATCATCAATACGGATGGTCACTCTGACTTTGATGTCGAGAATCGATTGGTGCTGGAAGACGCCCGAGGGCGCAAGCTTGGTTTGAAGCTTAACTATGTGTGGGTGTAATTCCCGTTCTATTGAGGGGTCGCAAGGCGACGCTAATGTTTCCCCAGACGACTACCGGATGCAGGTGGTGCCGTCAAGGTCCAGATTTATTCTCCCTACGTGATCATCAATAGAACGGGCCTTACTTTCTCTGTAAAATCGGTGCGATCTAATAGAACCGGTCCTCCGCAAGACGTCGCAGGGGAAACGCAGTCAGGTAGATTATCGACTGAGTTTCTGAAAATTTGGGCTCAACTGAGACTTTCCACCTATCAATAGACACGACACCATTCCGTATGTGCTTTGATTGCCATTGCCTGATGTCGCCCTTTGACGATACATGAGTAGTCTTAAGCCACGCAACTAGCAGTGGTAATGAGTTTACCTTCTCGATTGGCCAGTCATCGTGGTCGAAGGTGATTAACCTGGCTTGCCTTCTCTGTGGTTGATATTTACAGACAATTTCAACAGGCTGTAAGTTTTGAAGCTACGACCGCTGACATGGCTCTGGCTACACCCTCGCGAGGCCAGAAAAACGAAGAGACTCACATGGGACTGTCCTGGACAGAGGGTTTGGGCAAGTATAAATTGACAAAGGTCATAACGCTTGCTCCGCGATTCCTGATAAAGAATAACTTATCCGAGCCGATCTGTTTCCGGGAGCATTCGGTTGTACCACTTGGAAGATCTGCTTTGGACCCAGGGGAGCGGATCCCACTGTACACTTTCCGAACAAAAGACAAGCTACTGACAGTAGCTTTTCCCGGCATGAACAACCAATGGTAAGCTCCCAGTCATTCGTGGAACGAATATCAACAAGTGTTTGGCTAGGTCTCCCCCCATTAGCATAGAGGATATAGGATCCGTACATTTCAGGCTGAGGCGTCCAGGCGTTGGGACACGAACCCATCTGATCCGGGCAGATGTGAAGATGGACGGCGCCACAATCTTTGTTTCCCTCAGCCTTTCGGACGACAGTTGGCCGTTCTTGATTGAGAACGATAGTGGCTACGCTATATCCTTCTGCCAAACGGTTGGTTTTAGAACAGCCATACAGTCGGACTACGGAGGGCTCATCGTTGCACAGGATATCACCCACACCAACGTTGACTCCTCCAAGCCGTACCCAAGCTACCGCTTACCAGAGCGCACATCTTGTCCGTACGCGTGGGATTTTCCCGCAGCCAAGCAAAAGGAACTGCTCTTAACCATTAACGGATCTCGTCGCCCTGTGGATATTATGGAAATCGGTGATCTCGTGCCTTTCAAGTTCCAGGTCAGTGAGACGTGTTTGTATTCTCTTGGGCCGTAGTAACTAACAGCGTTCAGAGTAACGGGGATACAAGTGCAATCTCAATCGATGTTCGAGCATCAGGTCATCAGCAAGTCTTGCGACTATCTAACTACAACGTTGAAACCAGTCTTTATCGTCCCAAGTCGCGCCCCTCCAGCTCAAGCCTACGCGTTGATACCGTCTCTAGTGGTTCTGAAGCATTCGAGGCAATCACCGAAGATAACAAACCAAGCTTCCTGCTTGATGTGAATCTTGAAGGCATCGGCATCTCCCTCGTCAATCGCCAGGTTACAGAGGTTGTCTACATATCTTTGGTGAACCTGGAGCTTGAATATGCCACTAGCTCTGTTGCACAGTCGGTGAACGTGTCTGCTGGCACAGTTCAGATCGACAATCAACTACATGACGCCACTTTCCCCGTAGTCCTCCAACCGACCCCCATTCCAAGCGATTCTAGCGATGTGGCAGCGTTACCAACTGTGCAGTTGTCGCTGATGTGGCTGAATGACCAAGGCGAGTTTAATGCTGAACTCCTGGGATTCTTTCGTGATTTTGCGTCCTACAGAGCACGGTGTATCGTTCGTGAAGTACTGCTCGATCTTGCTGCAGGCTTTGACGATCCAAGCGGACGAGGATTTCCTTTATGCGGTATACGAACTGAGCAAAATTCGTGGCGCCTCCTGGGAGGAAGAGCAGAGACAGTAAGTCTGCCGAGTGGTGGGCAGCGCGGATGGCTCTAACTTCTATTAGCGTCCTCATCGAGCAATCTGCTGAGATTTTGGAGCCAGAAGACGTACCAAGTGAACGAGACCTGTATTTTGAACTTTTGGAACTACAACCGATTCGTTTGTCTCTCTCCTTTGAACGCACAGATCGCCTAAGTGGAGAAAAGTAGGTGTCAGCATCCTCCCCCTTCTTCAATAGACTCAGAATTCCCTCCCCAGACTGGAACTCCGGAATCCTCTAGCAGTCATAGTCAATGCTTTGACGATGGCAGTGGGGAATATCAAGGATGCACCTCTACAAATGAATGCCCTTGCCATCACGGACATGCGATTGACTTCTGTCGACCTTCAAACCCGAATCATGTATCACTACCGCCAAGAGGTTCTTCGGCAGCTCTATCGTATCCTTGGCTCAGCGGACTTCATCGGGAACCCGGTCGGGTTGTTTACTAACGTTAGTTCTGGCGTCGCGGACATCTTCTATGAACCTTTCAATGGCGCTGTTATGCATGGCAACCATGACCTCGGTATCGGAATCGCAAAGGTGCGTTTACCCTAGAAGCCTACTCTGTACGTCACACGTCATACATTATCAGGGAGCTGCAAGCTTCGTCAAGAAGACTGTCTTCGGTCTTTCTGACAGCGTAACTAAGGTCACCAGTAGCATAGGCAAGGGTAAGTGATGAATTGACCGCCGATTCATATGTAAACCAATGGTCGTCAGGCTTATCGGCAGCAACACTTGATTCCGAATACCAGAAGCGGCGCCGCATGACCCAGAGGCGGAATAAACCTCGCCACGCCATGTGAGAGCTTGCTTTTATTTGGCCACATTTGCTGACAGCTATATTTTGGCAGCTACGGCGTCACCGCTGGTGCTGAAGCATTTGCGAGTAGTATTGCTAGTGGTATGGAAGGCGTAGTAGTGAGTTTTTCACTGTTATCACCCCAACGTCCCAACTTTGTGCCACTTTGTGATAGATGAAGCCAATTGAAGGAGCCGAGTCCGAAGGGGCGCTGGGCTTTTTTAAAGGCGTCGGAAAGGGATTGGTTGGGTGAGTAGTATATCCAACAGAACGGTGGATTGCCTTGCGTTTACACTCTATAAAGTGCTGTTACCAAACCTGCTGTCGGTTTCTTCGACCTTGCCTCTAATCTGTCCGAAGGTACGGTCAGCGTCTGTAGTAGGCTGTTGTATTGCGTATGATGACATCTTCCGGAAGGCGTCCGCAATACTACGACTGTGTTTGATCGTCCCGCTCGGGAACGGGTAAGACAGGTGAGTGGCCACAATGCAGACTAATCGACCAACTTATCTTATGAATCATAGCCCCGACATGTGCCTCCGGATGGAGTGCTAGTGGTAAGTGGCTCCTTCCAAGTACCTGATTGATTGGCAGCTAAGTACTATCTTTAGCCATTCTCTGAGCTCTCCGCTCAGGGCCAGTATTGGCTGAAAGATCTTGATAACGGCACGTATCGACAAGAATCGTATGTTGCACACATCAGTAAGTCCTCGCCTTCCTCCGTTCTGCGATGTTTTCACTTATACGGGACGACAGGTCTTCCTGGCGGAGATGGTGTTGCTCTGCTCACAGCTAGTCGCATACTCACGTTCGGCACCAAAAGGCTCCGCCTCAGCTGGGATCTTCCGTTGACGCAGGTGCAGCGTGTGAACAACGAGGATGGGGGTATCCGGTTCGTACATAAAGCGGGCAACGACCTCGACAGGTATCTCATCATAGAAGACAAGAGGTCTCAAGCATGGTTTTACGAGCAGATTGGCGGTGTTGTGAAGTCATTTAATTCACGGAGAAGGATGGACTCTTGATCATTTGCAATCATGTAACGACTCGACACGTTTATTTAGACTGTAGACTGTAATAAATGCCTGACACCGCGCAAGCGGCATGATGATGTGAGATGCATAGAGTATGTAAGCTGTACGTCCGAAATCCCCTGATGCAGCAAACCAGAAGCCGCAGGATGAAAGTATGGATAGGTATAAGTGCGCGGGTTGCAAATGCATTAAGTCGTAGAACGAAAATGATGGATGCAAAACCAGGACGGAAAGGAAAACAAGACCTTAGAATGAGTGATAAATAGCATGAAAACGCTTCAAATAAGAAAAAAGAGTGACTAGATAGATGAAAGGGTGAAGAAAACTCAAGGTTACTCAAAGTTACCGTCGGGAGACAGGAGCTCCTTCGAGTCTCGAGACCACGGTGTCATCGCTGAACGTCGGGCTTGGTTGGGCCACGGTGGTCGCAACGCTGGAAACGCGCTTCCGCACGATGTCTGCGCCCTCAAACGAGCCCGGGATACGCGTCTTCTCGATCGTGGTAGCGGCGCCGAGGAAGCCATCGCTGCCCTCTAGGCTACCTTCGAAGTTGCCGCGGAGGCTCTCTCGAGGGCTGGGCGTTTTAGAATACGCGCTCTGAAAGTCGGTGTCGGAGTCGTCCGTCGTTCCGGTCAAGGCTGGGGTGAGAGCCGGCGTGGTTGGCTGGTCAGTGGTGATGCTAGTGGCGGTTTCCGAAATCGAAGTGTCGTCGTCGTCGTTCTTGTTGGCAATCGTCGTTACGGCTGTCGTCGTCGTCGTCTTCGGAGGGGGAGGGGAAGAAGGGCTGTTGACGTCACTCGGGGCTTTCTTGACGGCCGAAGAAGGATTGTTCTCTGCGCGCGTCGGCGTCCTAGCCTCTTCGGGGCGTTTGGCGGAGGAACTGCTATGAGCCGTGTCGACCGAGTCCCGACGGGTTCTCGCGGTTCGGTTGGACGTGACGGTGTCGCCGCGTTTTCTCGAGCCTTTGGGGACTCTGCTCGCCACACCTGAGGCCTTGCGAGAGCGAGGGCGGGACACAGTCACGATTGTTCGTCCCTCCGTCCCTTCACTCCCACTCCCTGGGTCAGACTGGGGCCTCCACTGTCTTTCGCGATCTGCTGCCAGCGCATTCTCCAACTAAAATCCCAAACACACAAAAAAAAACGTTAGCGCCTGAAGTGATTTCATGAAATAATGAAATGGGGGAGGGGGACCCGACCTTTTGTTGGATTTGCAACACCTTTAGGGCAATCCTATCGCTGCGCTCAGAGATACCCTCGTCCACGGCCGACATCCCGTCCTGCTGTCCCTCGCCACCCGATGCCGAGAAACGTTTCATCTTGGGCGACTGGGGGGCTTCATCGTCCTCCTCTTCTTCTATCACCTCTTCCTTCGAGAGATCGAGCTTTATCTGCGCATCCTCCCTCGCTGGGTCGTACGCGTCTACCAGCGTGCTCTCAGTGCCGAATGAGCGCAGTTGCTTCCGCACGCCGGCATCACTCGTGCGACGAGAACGGGACGTCCGGCTACTGGGACGCGAGACACGACCGCCCGAATTCGAAGAAAGGCGCGAACCAGGCCGCGAATCGTACTCATCCGAATCATCAATGTCGACAGCCATAGACGCCAGTGCCTTTTCGATCTGGGCCTCGACTTCGGCGACCATTTCGGCGCGCTCTTGTTCCATAAACTCCATGGTTTCGCGCATCTTCTGGAGTTCGACGAGAGCTTCTCTGTGAGCACTTTCTGTTTCTTTGAGCTCTGAAAACCAATTACGAGTCAGTCCCTGTGTAATACACCACAGCAAGTGGGTCTTACGATTCTGTAGCTTCGTCTTCTCGACCGTGGTCATCGTAACCAAACCACTCAGCCTCTTCGTCTCCCGCTGTTCCTTATTGATCTTCGAGCGCAGTTCGTTCGCCTCCAAGCTAAGCTTCTCGGCGTACTGCTCGAAGGTGACAAATTTGTCCCTCCACAGATCACTCTCGGTCATCAAGAAATTGAGCCGACGCGACAGCCTCCCAATCTTCGTCTCCAGGTCATCCCGGGCATCGACGAATGCAGTAGCACGTTTGCGGATAGACAGCTGAACGAGTTGCTCCGCGGCAGAGAGTTGTGGAGGACGCTTCACTATACCCAAGAAGGAAATGCGCTTGAATAGTGAAGGCTTCTTCATCTTATCCTGAAGAACTGCATCAAACGCCTGAATGACCCGCGTCGAATGCCACCAATTGGGTGGCTTAATGGTATCCGCAACGACCGTGGACGATCCGCCGCGCTTAGCTTGGATCTTGCAAAGAGGACGGAACCGACCCGCGGGGAAAGCCTCTTTAAACTCGCTATCGTAAACGATCATAAGATTTACATGTTTAGGCATACAATCATACACGTACCTTGGAATTGAATGATCGGGATGATAGTGTGAATCGAAAGCCGAGAGAAGCCTCTGTCGGTACTTCTCCCGTTGCTGTCTCATAGACACGACACCAGCCGGGGGAGAAACGCAGACTCTGCAACCCTCATATTAACATAGATCAAGCATGAGCAGAAAAAACAACACACAAGTAGTTGATATCGCTATGAAATGATAACGATTTGGTTAGTACCCATTGTAAATATGCCCAATGACAACGACTCACAGATCGCAAATGCACACCTCGGACGGCGCCCGCACACTGTACCGGGCTTCCGTCGCGAGACCCAGAATCCAGGGGCCGGGGTCGTCGATATAGATTTTGGCATCACGGGAATGAACTGCCTGCAACGCAATGCCATTCCATCCACGGAGCTCGACGAGGTATTTGATCGTTGAGACGGCGATCTGCAACATCCGGAACAAGTTGAGAATATTTACCCGCGCATTGATAACGATACGTACCCCGAGCATGGCAGGATAGCGAGAATAGAACAGAATTCTCCCTGTCGGA
Source organism: Russula foetens (assembly GCA_003316565.1). Lineage (NCBI taxonomy): Eukaryota > Fungi > Basidiomycota > Agaricomycetes > Russulales > Russulaceae > Russula > Russula foetens. The sequence goes on from QFFA01000201.1 coordinate 8,327, forward strand.
GCCAGCGCAATCTTTCAGAGGAATGAGTATATTATCGAATGATATGACGTTTGTACATACCTCGCAGATGGTTAGGATGTTGTCAATGTTCAGGGCCTTGAATAGCGGCCACATCGTGAAATTGATGTCAACAAGTCCGCGCCCAAAGTCCAGCCCTCCGGGGAAGCGTGCAATCACCTCGAGGCTCGTGTCAGGCCCACCAGCACTTGCAGCATCAGACTTCGCCGTGGCAGAGGCGTCGAGTTTGATAAGGTCACCAGCACGTGGAGCGGGATGCGACAAAATCTTCGAGATTTGGAGTGTATGGGACTGTACATCCTTCGAAAAGCGAGCCCAAGAGAGGGTCAGATAGTCGCGCATGAGGTCATAGATAGGATGCCTAGACACGAGGGCTGGGAAAGGTTAGATTAATAGATCGAAGCCATACGTAATTATAGAGGATTATACGCACTCAGAGCATACGGGAGCCAAAACACGGTGTCGCCGGGAAGGAACAGGGTGCTCTCGCCAGGGTTGTGACTCGGTCCGATGCTCCCCACCTCGTAGTCGCTTTCGCTGATACCACCGTCCGTTTCGGCATCAATATCCGTTTCACCATCCGTGGCGCCGCCATTAGCTGCCCACGGACCGCGCCCGCTGCGCTTGTGGTTGCGACGGGCTTGGTATGTTGGGTCTTGGGTGTCCGCTCGTAGACCCTTGAGGCGCGCGGCAACGAGACTCTGTGCTGATTCCTTGCGAGAACGGCCTGCCTCCAGTGTGCGTCTGATAGCCGCGCTGCGCTCCGCATCCGCATGAGACCACACGGTGAGACAGACACCATGATAAGTGACGGTGCTCCCAGGTGCATCGGCTGTGCTGCCATTACCACCCGGTCCAAGTTGACCGACACCAGGGTTAGCAGATGACGTAGGCGGAAAGAGACCGGGAGGGCCAAGAAAAGAAGAGGACGGGCGGGCGGGAGAGAATGGGTCGTGATACGGGTAGAGAGACGTGGCATTTGATGTGGGACGGTCGGAGGCTGTCGCAGATAAAACCGAGGAACGCAAGACGCCCACAGACGAAGAAGGGGCAAGAGGAGTGGAAGGAGCAGGAAGGGTGAATGAGAAATTATGGACAGTAGAAGCTGGCTGAAGTGTTGAGGCTATTATCTCGACTTCACGAGTAAATGATAACTGAAAGCAACGTATATGAACTTCAAGGGAAGGGAAAAAAGAAGAGGGATCACCTTAAGGGCCTTAGATAGCATCTTTCCGACTTCCTGCTTGCTGAGGGCACCCGCACCCTTGAGAATTTCGGTATCACCCTTCACCTTTCGCTTCTTCTTACCGCCACCAGCACCAGGGCTACCGGTACTTCCAAGGACCTCTGCCCGCCACCAACGGCTGACGGCACCCTCGGAGTGGGTTAGACCCATGACGGAATCTGGATCTGCGAGGGTCCATGTGTGGGGGGCCTTGGGAAGACCGGAGACGACGTAGAGAGAGGTGAGAGGGAGGGTGGGGGTGAACGTCTGGATAGAAGGGACTTCACGAGCTGAGCGTGTAGAGACCAGTGAGTTCCTAACCGATGCAGGGATGGGTTCCATTGAGCGACGATGTTGAACGCCGAGTATGCGAGAGGCTTTATCCGAGCGGACGAGTTGATTTCCAAGTCCAACAGAGGAAGGAGCGGTCACTGAAATATAATCGAGCTCGTCTGCGAGGCCCAAGTCGCCTGTATCTTCTTCTTTAGTCTCTACGATGGAAGAAGATTCGGGGGCGGTAAAGGTGGAGGCAGACTTTGACGGTCGAACGAGGGACGAAGCCTTTGGGCTGGTTGGGGGAGAAAGTGTTCTTGAGATGATGGATGAACCACCGCCGCCCTGAGCTCCGTCAGCTGCCGTTACTCTGGCTCCGGTTTTCGGCACGCCACTAGAAACCGGACGAACTGAACTTTCAACTCGACGCCCGAGCATGACACAAACCACAAATCTACCGCTATAAGCACAAAAAAAAGACGAAGAATGTACCCAAAGGGAGAGAGAGAAAAGGAAAAGTGGGGGGGGAAAGGAACAGACACCGACAAGGCGACGGTGACTTTTCCATTTGCTTTAGCCGCCTCGAGACGGGCAAGGCTGACGTTCGAAGCGAGAAAAAAAACAGATTAATTCTTCACATTTCACTCGAGTGCGCTCTTCATCGCCGATATGAAAGAGGGGATTCCCCGCCCATGTCAAGAATGCGACTGGGCGGGGCCAGTGGGAGTTGGAACCGCGCTTAAGCGTATTTCATTTTCGACGACGCATATACTTCGTGTGAGCCAATGTCCTGGTTTCCCCTTACTCTCCTTTCTCACCTCCATATCCCTTGCCAGCGCGTGCCCATATTCTCAGCTGACTATCCACATTCAATCATCCTCATTGATCTTCCCACTTTATCCCACAAACACAATTCTCAACTGAGCATCTTACGCGCTTGTAAGGGCTTACCGTAATCTTTTGAGACCGCGGTGGCTCCGCACGTTTATAAGCCGTTGCTAAGTAACCAATAAACTGGGTACCTTTTCGCCCAGTCAACTCAGTCTCTCACGACCTCCAAGCCGCCGTGTACCACAGTATGCCCCGTGCTTACCGCCAAACTCAACAGTGAGTCAACAGGATTACGCGGATCCGGCTACCGCTCGCAATGCTACAGTACCCTAGAAAATCTCTGCGCTTGCTGAGCCCCATACCTCCGTTCCCACCCCGACCACCCTCATCTCGCATCCTTGATCAAAAACCAAAATGGAGAATGCGTTCTCGTGATCAACCAAAAGCACGGCCTTTCCGCAATAGAAGCCTGCCGTTCGAGGTAAGGAGGCTTCGGGCGCTCACTTTCACATTAGAAGGTCCAACTCAGAAAGGCACTAACTCTATTTATATGCCAAGTTCGGTACTATACAATTGTAGCCAGTGCCAATTCTCGCGTAATCTAACGCCCAGCGTCTGCCACTTGTCAGCACTTGGCCGAGCTAACAATAGGACCTGGGCGTTCCGTCCTCACTGGGTGGCTATCAACAGCGCGTTATCACCACTACAAAGCACCGTGGGTGCAGTTTGAATCGATCCCAAGAAACCCATCCGGACGTTCCTGTAGTCTGAGCATGAAATCTCACATCTCCCCAGTGCTCAAGCCGACCAACCACGAGTTGAACCGTTCCCGACCCCTCGACCTGACCGGGCATCGGACCCCAGACGAAATTATCGCCGTGCCTGTGCACCCACCTTAGCGAAATCAATTCACCGTGCGCTTCTGACCAACTCCCGTTTCAAATTGCCTTCTCAGAAGGCACACCCTCTTAATCTCTTATTACACGACCACTAATCACCCGCACCAGCAATCTGCGCCTCCAGCTCATCCAGCTTACGGTCCAAGACTGTGGTAAATGATATGACATGCAGTCGGGCTATCGACCAATCTAAAAGGGTTGCAATGTTCCCCCCCAAGTAATTTACAATTGGCGTCTCCGAGGCAAAACGGTATTATAACTCGCCATGTGGCAGCGAAAATGTGGGCTCGCGGTTCCACGTGGGACAGCCATTGGGGTCTATATGCCCTTTGAATGATCGAGTATCTGGTCAAATTTAGTGGAGCCGCGTGGCACGACTTTGTTTCACATCGGACGTTTTACGGAGTCTCTAAGGGACCGTCATTAATTGTACAGTACGACGCTTCCTCCCCCAAAACCGGTCGATGTCTGCCAGTGGTGGGGATCGCATTATTCATTCCCATTCACGAGCCCTGTGTGGTTGAGAGATGATCCATTGATGCTCTGACCACAGGACCTACGTATCTGATCTGATCCATTGTACCCAAACACACCGCGTTGCGCGCCATGTGATGTTATCATAAGATGAAGAAGATAGCAACGTCAGGGCTGCCTCGCAACCTTGAGCACACCGTGTCAACGACATTCGTGATGACGAATTGCACACTGGCCGTACAGAGAACATTGAGACGGTCGATAAAGATCATTCGCGTCAGACCTACCCCTTGCGTATCTGAGGAAAAGTGAAAGTGATATCATAGATCGTCCGTGCGAAGCTCAGTGAAATATTCCAACCAACCTCATGGCACCATCGTCGTCAAGGTGATCCTCATAGTGGTTGATGAATAACTCATTTTTATTCCAGTATAAAGAATGAACACTAGCTTGCCTTCGAGTAACCGAAGCCCACAAGAACTTGAAGTACGATGTGGAAAGCTCTCTGTGGGAGGTCGAATTTTTGTTTATGGAACGAAATCACCACAACTCGTTCAGGGCTTCGAGGCTGTGGGGTAGACGAATGGATGGAAAGACTCCACATGCTACATGCTTGGGACAAAGACCCAGACAGCCATCACTGTAGTGGCCGAGGCATTCAAAATTTAGTGAATGGCCCGTGTTATCAAATAGCGGGAGACAACAAGAGTTGTCAAATGTCAAGGTATCATCAAGGTATAGAAAGCGCATTGCTCCCGAAAGTAGGCGTGAGAGTAACGCATGCAGTCTTGGGTGGGGGTTGCAATTGAAGATTCGGAGAGCGAGAGCACGAACGCCGCTTTGCGCCAAGTCGGCCCTCTGCGCAGCGCAGGCCCTCCGGAGTCCGGAAACGTTTCACATGCAGTGCAGATCATTCGGTCTCGCCCTTCACGAATTCGTAAAACTCGTGTTGGGCGTCGAAACGCGTGAAAACTTTCGTAATGGAGGCTAGTTTAGACTACGAAAAATATAGCTCGGTCGGTACGATAGCCACATGCAGAAGTTGTCAAAGTGCGCGACGATCCCAAACGCGACCGCGACCGAAGCCCGATGGGTCTCAATATGATGCCCCATGAATTTTGCCCAGGAAAGGAGTCATTCTTTGTATGCAGCACAAACCCGTGTCGTTCAGCATTTTGTCTTGCGACAAGTTGTTCACCAAAAAAACATCTAAGATCGGATAGAGAATGGAACATTAACGTGCGGTCCTTGGCCGGTTGACACAGGGAAGGAAGAACGGGGAAGGCTGAACGAGACCAATGACACCTCACAAGAAAGAGGGTGCCTCGGGTCCAGGCCAGGAGAAGGGGACGCCATCCAACGCCTGTCTGTCCTGTCTCCTGTCAATACCTCGCTCTTTTTAGCGGCGCCTAGCAAGGGGACAGCCAATTATTGGGCCCGCGGAATGGTCTGAGTCGCCACGGCTTATCAAGATGGGCAATCAAATATAGTATATACTGTACTCACAAAGACCAAAACCACCTACTAGTACTGTACGTGTAGCTAGATATGTCCAATATATCGAGGCATCCCTTATATGATCGTCCGTGATGGGGGGGTATATAGATAGATACAAAGCAAGTGAGGAAATTCCTAGCCTCATCCACTTCTGGGACCGAGAATCAGACTCCGCAACCACTTCCATCGTCTACCGCCCCGGGTGGTCCTGCCATCCGAGTCGGTTCTATCATCCTCCCCCGCCTCCTCGCGACCTCGCTCGACTTCGTCCCCAGGCAAGACGTTGGTATCGCTCGTGATCCGCCGCCCGTGGATACGTCTGGCGACCTCTTCCCAAGGGTTACTGGATTGTCCGCTGACGCACCTCCGCCTCTCGCGGGGAACGATCACAAACCCTGGGCTTGCGGGTGACAGTCCGATTGAGAAGCCAGGCGCAGGAACGGCTGAAGGTGGGGAACAGGAAGGTATCGTGCCGCCGTGCGAGATTTGCCCAGGGAGATGATGGTGAGCGCGCCGGCGGGGACTCAAAGGTGATTGGGGCGGTGCAGACACCGCAGTTTCTGATTGAGACCGGGCGTGCTCACGCTCCGGCGAGCGTGGAACCGGATGAATTGGGGTGAGGTTAGATTCGGGGAGGGCAGTCTCATCAGCGATCCCATCTTCGATAAGGGAGACCTCGACGTCATCGCTGCCGGTCCATGTGCCGACATTGACCGCTTGAAGGCTGACAGCCCAGACGCCGCCAAGAAGGATGATGATACCCAAAGTGACGAGGAGGAGATGAGACGTGGGTAAGAGCGAAATCTGGTCGAAATAGACGAGGCCATTCACAATCGAAGAGAGGTTGTAAAAACAGAACGCCACTATGAAAAACAACTGGGTTTTAGGTCATGGGGATTGAGGGAAAGGTCATGCTCACATGGACAGACGATGGTAGGATCGGCAAGCTTGAGGGCCTTATGCAGATACCAGAGCTGAAGAAGTGCGAACCCAACAAGGCCGAGGACGAGCATCCAAGCTTGCCATTTCCAGAACTGATTGTTCCCGTGGATGCTGATGAGGAGGAGCTCTACGCCCGACTTGGCGAAGACAAGACACATCCCTGACAGAATGCCAGACGTGGAAGCGTACGATATAGAGAGGAGGAGCGGCGTGCGTGAAATTGGGATGTTCTTCTGCGTTGCGGAACTTGTAACGGAAATGGTGGATGCTGCTGAGGATCCCGGAACGCGTTTGCGATCGAGCAGTGGTGTTCGCTCGGTGGTTAGGTCGGCGCTCGAGTTGGTGCGAATCATAAGGGGTGACGATGGTCGGGATGGAGGCTGGTTCCGACGGCGGTGTAAGTATGAGTACTCGGCGATGTGTGTCTGGATCGTCCGTGAGTGAGACACTTGTGTGAGACAGCAGAGTGCTTACAATCGCTAAGCAAACGAGGACTGCGAATCCTAACAGGGTGAAATATACCACAAAGGCTGGGCGGGAAAGGAGAATAAGTAGGTCTTCAAGGGAGTGGGTGGGTTCCGCCACTATTCCAAAGATCGCGATGAGGACAGCACCTCCTGCGATGAGGAGGGTACCGAGAATCATCCAGATGGAGAATACATCCCCAAGGATGAAGCAGGCAAAGAATGCGTTCCATAGGAGGGAAACAGCCCCGAGGGGGGCAAGAATGACGACGGGGAGGGAGGCGATTTGGAACACCGAGCCCAGGATGTTGGAAGTGATGAATATGACTGAGAAAGTAACGTCAGACGACAGCATCGGCGAGAGCGTAGAGACGCACGGAATCCAAGTAACCAAAGTCTACGTCAGGTAGGGAGCGATCAGCATTGATCCTGTGGGTAGGACAAAGGGGTACTCACGGACGACGGTGCTCCACACGTTGGAGGTCGTCTGGAAGGGCCTGGTTGAGGACATGGCTCTTGCGTTGAATTGTGAGACCTAAGCTCTGTACGCAAGAAGCGAGCAGGCCAACGATAATGCCCGCGGAAATAGAGATGCTGCCATCGCCGGCAGAGAAAGAGGACATGAGGGAGTAGTGAGTGGTTGAGAACTCGAAAGAAAGAGGGGCGACTCGGAACGACACCGTCCGCCGCGTTTTTACCGGAGCCTCTCTCTGCCTGTCACTCACACGTACTCCTACTGTGCTCTTGTGTCTAGCTCTCCAAACCCTGTCGACAACACCATTCATATACATATATAACATGTCCTCCGAGAAGGTGCTATATGACTTGCTCAAGGAACCATTTGGTCCCTATCTTGAAGAGACTGTTCTCAGCGACAAGTGTAAGTTTGTCTGCTCAAAGCGCCTCCTGCTCAAGAACTTCCAAATGGCATTCCACAATGGACCAACAGGGTAAGTGTCACTGGATCCCCCCCCAAACAAGTAGCTTCTCACACTTGCACGACATAGCTTTGATTGCACAGAATTTGATGGTGATTCTACACCGTCAAATGTTGCACACTTGCCACCCATCCCAAGTGGCTCTCGCATCTACTTCCGGGGCATCCTCTCTATCCATGCACCATCTCATCTTTCACAGAAAGGGCTATGGTATCTCAATCATGACTTCAAAGAGCGGGTTACAAGCTCTGCTCTGAATGGGGTATATCTTGTCAGGAAGTACACCTCTATGGATCTTGAAACCATCTTTGCTTTGAAGGCAAAACAGAAGAATGTTCCTGAGACTGAAAGGTACAACATTTGTGTGCTCATCCAAGGCTACATGCATACAACAGCAAGCTTCATGAGGTGTAAGTCCAGGCAGCTGCTGACCTCTTTTCTATCCACTGTTATTCTTTTCCTGAGACCTTGACCATTATAGCTGATCTTGCACCCAATGGACTCCTTATTCACACTGCCAATGCAGCCAAAAGCAAGTAAGGCTTATATCATTTCAACTCTTTGATGTTTCTAAATTCAGAAAATAGATTTCGTATCTACCAGGTAGATTCAATGGAGATTGAAACATACAAGCTTTCAAGGACCTTTCTCTTTCGGTACCACACCCTCAGGGCCTTAAGAGATATCCTGGAAAGGGCTGGTGGTGATGTCCCAGCACAGAGGTGCACCCCACATTGGTTTCTTGAGATCTATTTCCTCTACTATGCCTATCCATCCTCCAGCAAATGGAAGCGCATCAACTTCCTAGAAGATGTGGAGAGTTCTGATGAGGGCACTTCTGTCCAACAGCCTCCTGATGCTCAAACACATATGCCACGTCACCTTCGAACTGTTCACAGAAATGAAGTCTGGAGTATCTTTGCTTCACATTCAAAGTGGATCTTGTCTCTTGCTGAGAAGCATAAGGACCTCAAGGGCAAGGTGAACACCTCATCATGGAGGATTTTTTTTGTACAGATTCCACAATCTAGACAAAATGCAATGTTGGATGAAAGCACTGCTGAAAACTGGGGCCTTCTTGATGAACAAGGAAGCAATAAGATATCTATATCTGACATCCCTCCCCTATCCCCTTCTGTCCCTAATATAACAATGCCCCAATCCTCAGCTCCCAAGAACCAAAAGCAAAAGAAGCAAAGCACTACTACTAAGGTATGATACTCAAGGCTGTAACTTCACTGTGTATTTATTGGTTTCCCAGCCTGTCATTCCTGCAACACAGCCCTTTTCAGCATCTTCTTCCATAACCAAGACTCCTACTACCACCACCATCTCCAAGGATGATGAACAGCTTGATAATATCTATGACTCTGACTTCTCACAAGGGTCTCTATCCCCAATATCTTGCTATGCTAGTCCTTGGCTTTCATCTTCTGTTATTCAATCCCCTCCTCCTGACCCCTCACTCTATGCTCTTATCCCTCATGAGATGTTTATTTCACCTACCTTGCCTGCTAATCTGATCTGGCACTGTCCTATTGGAGGGGGCACATGCCAATATGTTATTGACTTGTCCTCAGATGACAACCTTCAACTCATTAGCACAGTTGTCCCCATGGATGAAAACAACTATCTTCTTGGAAAGGAGTGGAAGAGCAATGATGAACAAGTATACATGATATTCTTTGAAATGGTGAATGTCCACTGGGAAGATCACCTGAAGGAACTGGATATCAAACATGTAAAACAAGGTGATACAGTAAGTTATAGTGTAAAGCCATATTTCTTTTTGTCTTGAGCTGAGCACCAATATACAGAGCACATTTGAATGGATCCACCCACAGCAACATAAGCCATGGCCCCCTTATGAATGGAGGCAAATGAGAGCACACAGAGAAAAGCCCAAGTCAAAGGTAAAGTAAAAATGGTCTAGAATTTGAACCTTAGTTGTCTTACAATTCACAGTGACCACCAACAAAACATTACAAGAAGGACATGCATTAGAAAAGAGTGTAAATACTATAATAAAATTAGACAATTTGTGCATCACCTTAGAGTTGCTATTGCTACAGTAGCCTATGGAGTATGGTCTTCACTATTCTACAATTTGTGATCAGTCCATTTCTTCAATCTGCAGATTGTTGTCATTGCCATAATCTACATCCATACCATTACCATCAATACCATCCACTGCACTCCTTTCATGATTTGCAAAGATATGTAGTTCATTTCTAGGGCTGTCAAAGCCAACATGGATGACTTCTCCATCCTGACGCTAGGCCAGTGATGCTAGCGACGAGGCAGTCCTGAGCAGTACAGCAACTTCAAGTTCTCCTTATCGGTTGATATGAGGCGTGACAGGGATCGAGGTGGGCAGGCGGCGCCGCAACTTCTGTTGTATGTTGTCTGGATATTGTTGCATGTACAGCCATTGCAAAGATTCGATATGAGGCGACCGCCGAAAGCTGGGGCAAAACCTTTTCTAGGTAGTTGACAAATACATCAACATGAAGAGAACGACACTAGGCTGCTGACGATACAGTTTACCCACCCACCCTTTTCTTTCCTTTCTTTAGGAACTACCTCCCGACCCCGGCCCCGGTTCCTTTGGATCTTCTTCTTGTCAAAACGACTGATGCGCATCTCCTTTCTCAACAAGGGGATCACAGTTACGCAAAAGTGTGATCTTTGCCTTCTCGACCTCGTCAGGATATTTCACTTTATGGATTGCGCCCACGGCATATTCTTCGTCACGAGACCGAGTGCGATCCAGCAGTCCTCGATATGCACTTGCATCGGCGCCGATGATCGGGAATGTCTTGCTAGAAGTCCCTGCACACCAGATGTCATAAGAGGTGAATCCTCCGGGCTTATATCCAGGTGGATCGACTTGAACATATTTCGCCACAGATGTTTTTGAGGCAAGGGCAAACACCATCCGAATAATTGGGCGCGGCCGACTCCCCTTGTCGAATAGGTTAATGGAAAATGGGTCCATCGCGTCGAAAAGGTGGCCATCAATCTTCCGACCAAATGCTTCGTCGTTCTTCACTTGAATGAGTATTGCCGTCACCTCGTGACGGGACAGTACATTGCCCGAGTAACAAACAGGGAGCACAATGTCGACCCCACGCTGGTTATTGGCACAGAGTATCATGGCGCCGCGTGAAATGAACCTCCACAAGTACCGCACATTGATCAAATCGGTGTTTCGAACCTTGAGAACGTGATTGAACCACATGCGAGCATTCTTGAACACCGTTTCGAGTGGTTGATGTTCCTCCTCAGAAACCGCAACCGATGGAAAAGCGAGGTTGGTACACGCAGAATCTCCAAGCAAGCTTTTCATAAAGTCACAAACGGACACCCATCTTCTACTCTCGCTTGTCGTCAGTGCATCACGGGCCTGCATAACAAGCAGGGCCGCAACGAGTTCACCACGCTCACCGTGGTTGATGCAACTTTTGCCCATGAGATTCGATAGTTGTCGTATAGGGTTTGTATTGGCCGTGGCCATGGCCTCGGTGGCAGCCTCGGCAAGCAATGGTTCTGAACCAACTGTGCTGAAAAGCACCTCAAGGCCACTTGTGGCTATAGTGCAGAGCCTCATATGATGCTCAATCTGCTTGCGCACTAGGGATCGCGCATTTGGGTCCGATGAATCCAACTCCAGAGGGAACCGCACAGATAAGCAGGCAAGGGACCGGTCAACGCGCGATGCGCCATCAGCATTCACATTGATGTCGTCGTGACCACCCAGTAACTTCTGAGTAGCAAAGCGCAGGATCGTGGTTCGAGCGAAATCACCTCGCCCAGAAACGGCATAGCGAGAGCCAAACCTACACCAAGTACGACATCAGTCCTCCGACAGAGTGAACCGACTAGGAATGCGCACAAAGGACGCCCCAAGCTACAGATCCATCTATCCTCGACGACTTCGTCCAATGTTGTCTGATTTTCGATCGCCCGTATTGCGAACTGATCAAAACCGGTCTCTGCGATGGGAGGTAAAACCCATTTACTGCTGAGCACGGCCCAGGAGGATGGGTCCCATTGCACGTCCGGAGAGAAAAGACGGAAATTGCCTGCCGTCGACAGAAATAGGGTGAAGATTGGAAGGCCAACGAGCTGGCACAAGCAGCGGCGCAACTCTGAATATATGGACCACCCTCGATCGTCCGGGAACTCCGCGATATTGTGCGCCTCGTCAAATGAAAGGATGACGAGTGGCCTCTTCATGTCATTTTCATTTGAGCATATGTCGTCATGCTTGTCTATGAAGTTCTTGAGATTGATCCCCGCTTCCAAGACCCCATATTTGACATTGCCTTTCATCAAAGCGAGCCCCAAGGATTGTATTAAGTATAATAACTCACCCTCGTAAACACGATATGCAGAAACAACATCAATGTCTGAAGCGACTTCCGCAAACTTGATGGATGGTCATTCTCAAATCGGCGCAGACAAACCACATGAACTCACCTGATCGGCCCGTCTGGTTACCTCTTCGAAGAATGATTGACGGTACTGATTCGCCTCTTCATATTTTCGACCTTCTGTCATTTTATTATGAAAATGACCCGCCAGCAGGGTGTGTCGCTGTTGAACGCTTTTGCTACCGGGCCCACTGGGGACATGCTCGGACACTGTTGGATCTGCAAAACTGTTAGGTGTTGATTCCAGGAGCAATTATAAGGGTATCACCATCTTCAATGGCCTTCAGCCGCTCCAACGTAACATCGAGAAGCGAGGACAGGAATCCGTGGAGCAGCTTCGCAACGTCCTTCTGATCCTTCCTGTTCAGAAAAAGCAACCATTTGCGCAGCGCTTTATTGGAAGGTGGATACCCTGTGAGCATGTTGAACGTACATGTAAACCGAGAGAACAATAGTAAATCATACCAGAAGATTTTGGATCGCGCAAACACATAGGCACGGTGATAATGGTCTTCCCAAGCTCGTCAACCATACACGACTTGCCAGTGCCCGAGGAATTTACAATGTTGGCATGTTGAGCATATACCTTCTTTTGGACGAGGTATACCGAAATCGTCTTGAGGAGTACCTTTGCTGCATCGCCCCTAAAATCTAGGTCAAACCAAGAATTTACGGTTACTATTGTTGGAACCACAGGTTGATGGGGAGATGAGAATCTCACTAGGTGATGCACCTAGGGCCCATAACCTTTGTGGTAGCCTAAGATATTTGGCCAGACTGGGGATTGAACCCAGGCTTCCTGAATATATACCAGGTG
>QFFA01000205.1:0-14031 GCA_003316565.1 Russula foetens
GCGTTCGTTCTCAGTTCTCCTTCATTCAAATGGTCTTTCCTTCCTATAGACTGCTTTAGACGATTCCATGCGTACGTCTCTCTATTAATGCGTCGCATCCATCCGCTGATGGTCATACCATCGAACACTTATCCTTCGGTCTAACGACGGATGTTATTATTAGTCCAGGTTCCTGGCGGTGGTCACACGTCCGCATCAAAGAGGAGACCTTCAGAGTCATCGTCACGGTATTCGAATCGGCCTGAAACAAGGCAGCGCACTTCTTCGAGCGGGATTGAGACTTCTCAATCTCAATCTCAATCTCAATCCCAATCCCAATCCCAATCGCGATCTCAATCACGGTCTCAATCACGGTCTCAATCACGATCACGATCACGACCTCCCCGCTCCCCACAAGCTATCGATGCCGATGCCGATTATGACATGGATGAGATCAACGAGAGCAGTGGCACACATAGTAACGACGTACAGGACGAAGACACGATGGATGTGGAGAAAGACAATGTCACTCCCCCGGAACCTCCCCCAAACCAAGGCCCAGGCCCAGTCATGGTGCCAAATCGCATGAGACCTCTCGATCGCCTTGACCCTCATCCCAAAGCAGCCTCACGCCCCCACGGCGTACCCACAGACGAGGAGCCTTCGTCTCCAGGTCTATCTCTCTTTCTCCATCTCCTCCATTCCTTTTCTTCGCTCATCCTTCCCCCTCCCCTTACAGATAACGACGGCGATAAGAATCAGCCACAAAAGCCTCCTCCAACTTCCACTTCACTCGTCGATGGTACGTATCCTCGATCTCTCTCATCTCATCTCCCTCTCCCCATATCTTCCACGATCGTCCTCATCTCCACTCTCTCCATTTACCCCCATTTCGAATATCGCGTTTCCCATTTCGAACCATCGCCTTTCTACCCCCATACTAACACCCATCCAGGTCAAGATACTTCTATACCGGGCCTAACCATCACACAGCCCACAGAAGACGACGTTTCTTCTCGCACTCGAGCTAGTCGTCGCACCACAGCTCCAACCCCAGCTCCCACAAGAAAGAGAAACCTCAAACCCGTGCCCCTACAGACAGGGAGGCCCATGTAAGCTCCAATCCCATCCCCAGACCCCTTTGTATATCAGAAATCGTCGGTCGTCGTGTCCTGGTCGTCGCGTCGCGTATAGTTCCATGTTGTGTCAAATGTACGAGTAGTCGGACATGTCATATGTCCACAAGAAATCGAATAAGACGCGATTGATGTTGAATTCAGGCGCAACTTGTGCGTGTGTGTACGCACGGTTGGTGCATCTGCAGGAGAAATGATCGTACCAATCAGAGAGATAAAATAATCGTCGGTCTCATCGTAATTACATGACATCATTGATATCCGCTTCATCACACAATAGAGTGCTCTGAAGCATACGCAAAGAGGCGTAAATAAATGCGATATGACATGGGCCTGCATGGAGGAGAGGAAAGGGGGGAGGAGAGAGGAAGGAGAGGTAGCCCGTATGTGCTGTTATCTATTATCAGAGCTGACGCGCGTGTATACGATCTATAGCTACTTAACGCCATATAAGGCAATCAAGGGTTACGACGCGTCTCGGCTAGGCGGTCTGTAACCGCCACCGCCAGGAATCTGGTCTGGACACAACACATTTACACAAGACAAGCCTCAGATCTCTTACCTTTGTCGTGTTCATCCATATGTACCGTGAGATCGTAATCGATCATCAGATCACAACTCTTCCCTTATTGTCCTCCTCCATCCTCCCTTCATCTCCTTTCTTTTTCTCGTTTCCCTCATACCACCGATCTTCTTCCACCTCCCTTATCCGAACATCGTCGATCCATCATCGCCCCTCCCATAATTACACAATACACTCTGCCTGCTACATCAATCGACCGACCGACTGCGCCCATCTTAGCCCTACAAACGCTCATGCTCCTGGCTGCTCTCGCTGCCCTCTCTGCCCTCGCCGACCATGTCGACTCATCTTGTCTGTTGTCTCTCTATGTCTTGTCTAACTATGATATGACCACTGGCCGCTGACCACTGACCGCTGATTGATGCTCCGGTGTACTCACGCATAATCTACGGCATAAATCTGCGTAGGCACTCCTACTCTACTCCGGGTCTTACGGATGATTGATCATTATTGATCGATCGATATCTAACCATTCGCTCATCGAATGGTTCAGACTCTTCAGTCATGTGGTCGTTTTCCACTTTGATTTTGTCTTAGAGTGATGCGTGCTTTCTCCCAGAGCACAATTCTATCGAGCCTCGTATATATGACCGCTTCTTGCTTATCGATCCTCCCATGCATCCACCGACCGTCGATCTACAGAATGAACTCAACAGGTCTACCCCATGTACTCAGAGTACTCCCATATTCGATCATTGTTGCTGGATGTCTATCAAACTTGCTTATCGAATATCGGAGATTGCTCCGGTACAGGGGTTCACACTCGAATGTGTTTCGTACATCGTTTCACATTCTCAGAGAACACTGCCATCGTTTCACATTCTCAGAGAACACTGCCAAATTACATCCATATTCACTTCTCATCCTGGCCTCCGAATCATGCACCTCAGCCCTCTTTTCCATGCCCAAAGCCCACGCCGTTATCTTATTGTACATCCCTGTCCATACATTCCTACTATGTGATCCCACCCCTGCGCTCCTAACTCGACTCGACTCGACTCCTCAGCGCGTCAAATTCCCACACCGTATCCCATCTCCTCATCCCATCATTCCTCCCTCATCCCTCCTCGTATCGCCGTTTCTTCCATCCATCTTGTCACCGCCCACCCTCATTCCTCAAAATCGAAGCCATCCCTCTTCGAAACAATTGCTGCATCCATCATACACAAAATCTTATCGTCCAAACAACACCAGATCAACCTCATCGCACTGTTACCGCATGTCTTTATACATAGTACCCATTAAATCGTGCTCTCTCGCACATCCCTCTGTCGTCCCACACCGGAATCGATGGACCACAGATTACTCGTTTTGGTAATCCTCCCTCTCATATACATACATCGAACATCGACGATACGATTTGATGACGCTATGCCAATCCCAATGGTTAGCTTAGATAGCTATGGCTTGATATCGCTCCCTCTGACTCCTCGCCTATGGTATCCCAAAGACTAGACATGCTCCATCCCTTCAATACATGACGTTACCATATTCGAAACTCGCCCATAGTAAAAGCATGCCCAATGCCCCACCTCTCATGGTCCATGAAAACCTGACACGGTGTAGTGTCTTGTGTAAACGTGTCATGTCCAGATTCCTGGCAGTGCCAGTCACGGTCCGTCTAACCGAGGCGCATCGTAGTAGACGGTAGACCCAATACCCTTGATTGCCTTATACGGCGTTAAGTAGCTATAGATTGTATATACATGCATCGGCTCTGATAACAGATCACGGCACATACAGGCTACCTCGCCCTTCCCTCTTCTTCCTCCCTTCCTCTCCTCCATTCCACAACTCGTATATTTTTCTCCTTACATCTCATTGTAAGACTGGAGCGCACACCAAACTCACAAACGTGCTCTACACTATCTAATCTCATTCGTTTGCCCGCCCACCCATACATACTGGTCGAATCATGTGTGCCTCCCAGCTACCACACGTCTCCTTCGTCCTCCCATTTTCCAACCCTCATCCCCTTCTCTGTCCCACCTTATCATCCTTATTCTCCCATTTCATACAATTCACTCATTGTCCTGCCTTCCCCGATCAACCCAAGGCCTCCCTTTCCCCCCATTAAAATCAACGGGAATACAGGACCCATATCTACCCTTCCTATCTAATGTTATAGTGCACACAAGTAATTTGTCATTTTAATCAGAATGAATGTGCTGCACTTATCCCTAGCGCTTCCCTGCTCAACTTGAACATATTTCTTTTACACACTCGTCTCTTATCTTCTTGTTGCTTTTTTCTTGGCGCGTTTTCATGACACGTACTCAACCCACATGTCATTTATGTTCACTTTGCTTCACAATTTCCTTATGTTAACAATTCTACAACTCATTTTATTTATCTAACCATAACAGCGCCATTTCTGTTTTAAGGAATCACACACGTCATGACCCACCATCCCCTCCTGCCATATAACTTAGATGCGCCACAATGTACTTACTCCATCGGGACCAATCCATCCATCATAATCTAATCTTCTTATATCATAATATCTGACCGGCTACAACTGCCAATCCACACCTCGAGGCTAGCTGTCACTTTACCTATTTTTTCTTAACCGGTCTATAGACGTAATACCCGCCTCAGAAATCCCCGTCCCTTCCATTCCATTCCTTCCTTTTCTCCCTTTCTTCTCTACTCTCACAACTCTCAACCGCAACTACAACTACAACTACAACTACATTCTCATCCAACCCTTCTCCATCATCCAAGAAAATCTCTCCTCATCACATATCACAATGTCTACATCCGCTATCCACTCTTCTTCTGTCCAAAATTTCTTCGATGAAGATCATACCATGAACAACCCGTAAGCACTTTCTACCTATCCTACATCCCACATCCAGTATCCTATCTTTATCTTTCTTACCTGGAAAATCAGCAACACCAATCTCTCAGACATAGACTCTGACGGCCAATCTGATGCTTCTCATCAAGACGATGCTCCTGCTCCCACCGCTCCATTTGACAACCCTCGCGATTTGGTCGACATAGCTCCCGTCTCTGAGGCTTATCTCGCCGACCCAGGCGATCACGTCCACCAGTCTAAAGTTCTCGAGACCATCTTCACCACCACTCTTCATGACCCCGCCGATATCGACCCTTTCGAGGAGAAATCAGTCTATAAACTTAGGCTCTCTAAGCTTCAGAGATTCTACGAAAATGATGATCCCCAAGTCGTTAACCTTCTCTTGAACCGCCATAAAATCTCAATCGACCAGCACTTCAAGATGGAGTTCGGAAATCGTGAGATTTTCTTTAACACCTCAAAGACTATGATTGACTATCAGCTCGTCGTCGCAAATTCTATTGGCTTCGACATCTTGCTGCCTAACGTCCCTAACGACCATCGCTTCTGCTTCAACATGGATCTCAAGAAGCCCACCAAGCTATTCAAGGGAAAGTATGGCATGGTCGGATTCGACACAAAGGCCAGAATGCTATATCTCGGCCAGGCAAACAACGAATATGTATATCTGGCTATGGCTCCGAACGAGTTTCTTCGCGGCCATTCCGAGATGAAACCTGCCGGATATTCTACCGGATCGTCCGTCATGTCTTAGGGTTTAGGGAGGGGGAGCGAAGCACGACGAGCGAAGCGAGGAGTGCGTAGCGAGCGCGAGGAGGAAATCCAGGAAATACTGGGGCAGATGAGGGACCGCCCCACCCAGTATTTCGACCTTTATATAGGTCTCATCAGTCCATTTTGGATCTCCGACTGAATGCCTTTCGGCGCACACTACGCAATCCTGCTTACGCTGTTCGGATTAGCGATTTATAATGTGCGGAACATACCTGAGCCGGCCGAAGGCCGGCAAGCGGCGCGTTAGAAACGCGATTGGTTCGGTCATATACTTGGTGGGCGGTGCGCAGCAGGCTGACTCATAGCGCACTTGTAATCGCTCCGATGGATAACCAAGCCGGAGTTTGGTAACTCCGATGACTAAAAAATGATGACTACTCAGTAACCAATTAGTAAGACGTACCTGACTCGGCCATTCCCGAAAAATGAATTCTTGTTTGACGGGTAATCGGTCCGAAATCACGTGACTTGAGGTCACGTGACATTCACCTCAGAAAAAATCTGGAAGAAACCGTCGCGAGAACGGGCGTCAGTTTCCTCTCGGATAGATTTGAAGGTCTTATCGCATGATTTGCGAGCCTTGAGGAGAAATATCAGGCACTCACCACGTGATCCCTGTCATAAACTCCAAATCACGTGACCACAAAAATCACGTGACCGTGGAAATGAAGGTCACTAGTCTCTGAGAAATGAGACTTCGCGGGTGCTTACTAATGCATGTCTCTAGGGCCGGACATTACAACGACTTGTCACGGCGGAGATCATGCTTGCGGATAAGGCTTAGGATCTGCAAGGAATATATATTCCAACATCAGGGACATTGAACATCCACGGGAGGTGTGGATATCGTACCGTTCATAGTCCCACCAGCAGATCCAGGAACAAGTTGTAAGCCTTAATTTTACGATCAAAGCTAACCGGACGACTCACGTTTAGGGTTTAGGGTTCCCGCTATACGGTACTTTCTGCAGGAGCCTACCTTGCGCGAGCGAGGGTATGTTCTATCGGTCTGGGTATAAAGCCTTTTTACGCCTTGTTTAGGGCGGGATGTAAGTTTTCTAGGTGTTATAACACAGGAATTCCAGGTCGTGGGTAAGCGGAGGTTCTCTCCAAGTTACAAGAGCTACTCGCCTGTTCACAGGGTGCAGCCGGCTAGGGGGGAGCTACTACCAAACTATAAACAGTAAGACCCCGGTTAAGGGGACGCATCATCGGATCAGCATTCCAGCGTCACTTTCGGATCAGCGATTACATACTGTGGTTGTAAGGGTTCTAACTTTCTCCTGCCTTCGCATACTCGACTGACTGTCGCTGGCATTTCCTCCGGCTGGCGGGGAAGAAGCGTCGTTTAGTCAGTGTAACACTCAGCTCGACTGTAATCGGCTTTGGCTCTACCTGGGGCAGCGTTCCTCAACTCTACTATTCCTCCAGCCACAAAGGCCAGCAAGACTCTCAGATTTCAAGGGGTACTTACTACCAACCACCTCCACGGTGGACATCTGTCCGCTCAACTGGGCCATTGAAGGTCCAGCCACGCGGTCCTCTCGACGAGCGATCTATATCCCAGACTGGCATTACTATGTTATCGTCGTCATCATCCAGATGACTAGAGGTACCTACCCGGCCAGTCTCAGCGACAGGGTGCATAGTAATGTCCAGGGGATCTGGGGGCTGTATGGGTCCTTCTACCGCCATGGCAATATCATGGTCAGTATCGTCTAGTACCCGCTCGTCCAACTTTTCCAAGACGACCTTTTTCCAAAGGTTTGTTAAATTAAGCAAATTGGTGGTGCGTTTCTTCGACACCAGCAATCGCGAATTAAGGATACCGGTATTTTCCACGTCGAAGTAGGGGATTGCGGATCCGTCAGGGTGTACCCACTCCTTGGAGTAGGGCCCATCGACATCACCGCGGTCCTCTGCTTGTGGTGGCGGGTAAGTCATATCAAACTCACCCCGGCTGGCTTTGTCAAGCCACGTCCGCCAGTAACCAAATATCTGGTCGCCAAGTTCTCTTGCATTAAAGAAATTCCATGCAGTGTTATATTCGGTCTTCAAGACCAGAACGCTTGCGCCCTCACCACTCGGTGGGGTGGGTTGTATCCTCTTTTCCCAGCGTTCTCGGGCATACCTGCGTGCCCATCCAATAACAATGTCCATCGGATATCCACGCGCGACATACAGGGCGATTGTTGATCGCACAGCGTCATCGTAGTGATCTTTTATACTACTTAGCGTGGCTAGGCGTGACAGCTCACTAATGAAAGTACCCCGCTTAACATCGAACGGGTGGTGGCTGATCCATGGAATTCTTTCTTTGTGGTTGCGCGCTTTCTGGTAAGGTTTATAGTCCAGTTTATTGTCACGGTTTTTATATAGTAACATGTCCAAGAAAGGCTGACTACTCGCTGCATCCCACAGTAACGTGCATCCTTCGAATTTCACTTTGCCGCTTAAGTATTGAGCCGCCTCTTCAGCAGACTCGGCGTACACAATAGCTAAGCAATCATCGATGTACCTACCATAAAAAGGTACACGTTCATCCTCGAGAATACCACAGGATTGTTCAAAGAACCAACCGTAGAGATTCGCCAAATCAGGTGAATCGGCGACACCCATCGCCAAGCCTTGCAGTTGTTCATAGTATTCTCCTTGAAATTCGCACACTAGTCGGGTGTTGCCTGTCTTCAGGCATCTATAGAACACCTCAAGTAGCCGTTTAGTCCGCGTATCGCGGATGTCATAATTTGCTGCCAAATAATCCGTATACATTGTAGAAATCACATCAATGCAACGTTTCAATGGGATATTGGGGTAGAAGGCTACTACGTCTCCTGTGACGATCCACCATCTCCGGGTGGACGAGATGTTGACTAGACTCAATTTCTGCGCTAGGTCTTTAGTTCCATGAAGGATTCCTGGTGCCGCATGAATAAGCGGTTTGAGTTTCTTAGAAACGAATTTTGCGCAAGGGTTCATTATGGCAGAGTGACAGGGAATAATGGGTCGCATCTTGACCGGTTCTTTGTGGATTTTAGGTATGCCATAAAAGCGAGGGATGCTATACCGCTCGCCATTATTAGGAAGTTTCGAGAGCAGAAAGTCAGGAAACTGCTTTCCTTCCCAGTCGATAAGACCTTGGGTTTAGGGTTGGGTTTAGGGAGGGTCTAGTGCTACAATAACTAAGGCAAAGAAAGGTCCTCCAATAAGGAGGGGGAGAAGGACAAAAGAGGGACAAAAGAAGAAGACATAATAACAGAACAAAAAGACATGATAGCCACTCACCCAAATAAGGGAAAGTAGTGGCTGGCTACTTTCTGCACTGCTGTGCTTCTTCAGTCCCTAGCAGGAGGATAGAGGAGAGTGGAAGGAGTGGAGAGAGAAGGAAAGGAACCTGTGTCCTGACCAGTTTAGCCCAGAAGTGAGGGGGTTTATATATGCTTTTGCCCCTCCCAAAAAGGGAGGAAGATTTGCGCAAAAAATGGGGAAAAAGTTTTTGACAACTGTATGACAGTTGTGGGAATTGTGTCAGTTGCTTAGGATTTCTGACAGTTGATAGGGTCTTTGACAACTGTATGACAGTTGATAGGGTCTTTTTGACAACTGTATGACAGTTGACAGGGTCTTTGACAACTGTATGACAGTTGTTATGACAGTTGATAGGGTCTTTTTGATAGCTGTATGACAGTTGACAGGGTCTTTGACAACTGTATGACAGTTGATAGGGTCTTTTTGATGGCTGTATGACAGTTGACAGGGTCTTTGACAACTGTATGACAGTTGATAGGGTCTTTTTGACAGCTGTATGACAGTTGGTAGGGTCTTTGACAGCTGTATGACAGTTATTTGATGTTCCTGATGGTTGTCTGACAGATTGACAGGTGGCAACCAGAGTTGTATAAGTAAAGGGGGATTTTGGAGGGAAATGGCATCAACTTTTTCCCCCTCTTTCTTTTCTGGCTTCTTCTCTTCCTCTATGGCTGTCCCCTTTTGCTGGGATTATGCCCTTCTTTCTCTTTAACTATGGCTGTCCCTTTTGTTGGGATTATGCTCTTCTATTCTTTTGACTTTGGCTCTGTCCCTTTTGTTCTGGGACTTTGCTCTTCTTTTTTTGTCTTTGACTTTTTTGTCAGACTTGGTAAGTCTTTTTCTTTTTTTGATTTTTTCTGAGTTCTTTTCTGACTTTGTTTATTTTTTTCTGGTTTTTTTTGTCAGACTTTGTCTGACTTTGTTAGACTTGGTAAGTCTTTTTCTTTTTTGATTTTTCTGAGTTCTTTTCTGACTTTGTTTTTTCAGACTTTTTGTCTGAGCTTTGTTAGTGTTGGTATGGCTTTTGTAAGTTTGTTTTCTTTGACTTTGTAGTTTTTCTGTTCTGACTTTGTTTTATTTTTCTAGCTTTTTGTCAGACTCTGTCTGACTTTGTCAGACTCTGTCTGACTTTGTCAGACTCTGTCTGACTTTGTCAGACTCTGTCTGACTCTGTCAGACTCTGTTTGGCTTTGTCAGACTTTGTCTGACTCTGTCAGACTTTGTCTGACTCTGTCAGACTTTGTCTGACTCTGTCAGACTGTGTTTGACTCTGTCAGGCTTTTGTCTGACTTTTTGTGAGTTTTTTGACTTTTTTATGAGTTTTTTTGTCTAACTTTGTTTTATTTTTTTGTTTTTTGTCTAGGATTTGTTTGAGCATTTGTTGGAGTTTGTAAGTCTTTTTATTTTGTCTTTTTTTGTGAACTTTTTTGTCTCACTTTGATTTTTATTTTTACATATCTTTCTATTTTAATTCTTATTTTTATTTTCTGTCCTTTTTTGCCCTAATATTGGTAAGCACTATTTATTTGTTTTTTACTTTTATTTTTGCCAAGAAAGTCTTTGTTTAGCTACTAGGCATAGGGTTAGGTTAGGGGTTAGGTTTTTTTAAAAAGGGAAATATATAGTGTTATTCCATTTAGTCTTTTATAATACATCTTGGTTTGAAGAGTAATCAAGTTGCTTGTGAGGCCTCTTCTTATATAAAGTGAGTTAGATGTTTTTATAGCAGTTACAGTCAAGGTTTTTAAAGCTTTGAGTAGTATATTGTGTTAGAAGGTTATCTTAGATACTATTAGGCTTAAAGATTTTAAGGCTTTTCAGATCATTCATTTATGATCAGAGCACCAAATTCTGTTGGTCTCTGCCACCTCACTGAGATTTTTAAGATCTAGTTCTTTTACTAGATCCCTCAACAGTTTAACTGGTTCTAAAGTTAGTAGAAACTTTCTAGAGTTCAGCTCTGCCACTTTGATTGGGAAATTTAAACCCCCTATGGGGTACCCAGCTGAAGTAGAGTTTTTACTTGGCTTACTTTTAACAGTAAGCTACTAGAGCATGCTTTTTACAGCATTCTGCTACTTGAAACAAGAGTTTAATCCTCCTATGAGGCGCTTACTTTAATCTTTCAATTAAAGTTCAAGATTTTAAAGCTTTGAGCAGCAAACTGCTTCAAAGGGCCAAGTAAGACTGCTACTTAGCACAAGATATTAAGGCTTTTCAGACTGTTCATTTACAGTCAAAGCACTGTTCTCTATAGATTTCTGCTAGCTTTAGATGAGATTTTACACTCACCAGCCTAGCTGTAAGGATTTTAAGGCTATAAGCAACTACTAAGAAGTTGGTTCTGCCACTTCAAGGGAAATTTAAACCCTCTATAGGGTACCCAAGCTTTATAGAGTCTTAGATTAGCCATCTTAGCAATAAACTACTAGAGCATGCTTTGAGTGGCATTCTGCTACTTGAAATGAGAAGTTTAAACCCCCTATGGGGTACTCACAATAACTGAAATAAAGCACCTATGACTTTATTACTCTTTATAATAATGGTGGGTGGTAGGTATTGGCCTTGTTCTATCCCAAACAAGACTGGAACACTACCTTGAAGATGTATTGCACAGTAAACAATGCATATATTTAACCAGGTAGAGTGGGATGCTCTACCTTTAATTTAAAGTAAGGTTGGTCTCTTGGACTCTGTACCTGACTAGTGGATGCACTAAATACTTCCTTTTAGCCAAAAGGGGGCATCTTTAGTTCTACTAATCAGTAGGAGGATTGCTTTGCCTTAACCTTTTCAACCCTCTGTAATACAGCTTCTTTAAGAATTCTTAAAGTTAAGAAAGAGGAGTCTGTGCTGAACCCTGACTAGTACACTCACATGGGGCCTTGTAGATCAGGACAAGCTTTACTGCAGTCCACAGATGGTTCCTTTTCAAATTACTGCATTACTTAGGCCAGTAAACTGGCTTCTAAAGTAAAATACAAAGTCCAGATGATATGCCTGCTTTGCAGGTGCCTTAGTGGCATTAAGTTCATCCTCTCTCTGATAAAAAATATATCAGTTTCTTCCTAGTATTATACCATTTACCTGGATTTAGCATGTATGTTGTAGTACATTTATATTGGCTTTGTTGTAGTGGCTTTTTTGCTGAAAAAGTAAGAAGATAGATTATTTTGCTTTCTTAGTTACTAACTGGTATCCTTATTACTTAGTTTCACACAGTATGGTTTGCTTTTTGGTTCAGAGTTGTTATTAAACTTCTGTTTTTATATAGTTAAGTTGTACTAATTTCTGATAGCTTTCTTTTTAAGCTAGATGTTGGTGTTGGATATAGAAGATGTGAATAATCTCTATGTTTTGGATTGATGTCTATAACCTTTAGTCTATGGAAATGTTGCCATATATTTTGTGGAGAACTGAAGAGTTCTAAATGTTCTTCTTCAGTACCTGGCAGTTCATTTCTTTCAATAACTTCATATAGAAGATCCATACAGCATCTTGCATCAGCTTTTGCATCATGAGGATTTGAGTTTATTGGAAGGTTATAAGCTTTGATAGCATCTTCTAGTTTCTGTTTTCTATTTTTCCAGATTGCTGGATATAAGTCTATTGAGTATTTGTAAAGCAGTGGTTCTTGGTGTTTTTCTAAGTGTCTTTTTATAATGGGGATGTCAAATTTATTGACATTGTAACCTACTATCACAGTGTTTTCAAGATGATAGTTAATGTCAAATACAGCCTCTTCTATTTCCAGTGCTGATTTCAACTCTTTATCACCTATATGGTTGATATGGTAGGCTTTGTTGTCCTTTTGAGAATATCCTTCCCATGGTAAAATATATCTAGACCAAGAAGTAATATAGCTGAGAGTATCATTATCAAGGTCTACAGTTGGTTTTATAATGGCAATTTGAAGTATATTGGCAGTATTGATATCTGTACCATCAGTTTCAATATCTAAGAATGCTAATTGGGGAAGAGCTTGTAAAATATGTGCTGAAGCAGATAGCTTGGCTCTTTCCATAAGAGAAATTTGATTGAATAGCTTTATTGGTTTATCTATTGGTTGTTTGGGGGCAATAGTAAACTTTTTGTTAAAGCATGCTTGTTGAAGTTCAGATAGTAGGTTTGTCTTAAAGGCATTAAGACATCTATCTACTTGATATTCCAGGTACTCTGGTAGTATTTGATCAGTAGAAGGGTTGCATTCTTTCTTATAGATTTGGACTTGTTCATCCATAAGGTGGTTGAACTGGTTTAAAGATTGTTTAAGTTGTTGGATAGCTTTGGTTTGAAACCAAGTTGAGAATTCTGTGAAGTACATGTTTCTAGAGTTGTTGATCAGCTTTTTATTACTGGTTTAAGGAGGTTTTTTAAGGAGGAGCATTATAGTCCTTTTCTTTTTCTTGCTTTAAGGCTCAGTTTATGTAACTTTGAAGGCATTTTATAACAAATGGTGACTTTCTGACTGATAGATGGATGCACATTGGCAAGTTTGAGTATATTGGCAGTAAATTGATTCAAGGCAGTTCTTAGATTAAGTTGTGACACTATAGGATTATATTCTGTTTTGAAGAGCAGTGGAATAGGTTTATTATGATTGGAGGGTTTTGCAGTAACAGTATATTTCTGTCTATCTTTATGTTGAACTTGTCCTAAGGCTCTTTGGATAAAAGAGAGAGGATATCCTCTTCTTTGTAGTCTTAAAGTAAAGAGTTTGACCATAAGTTTAAAGTCTGCTTGATTGGTACAGATTCTAGCATATCTTATAGCTTCTCCTTTGATAAAGCCTCTTTTCTGGGCTATAGTATGATAAGAATGGAATGGAAGGTAT
This sequence comes from Russula foetens, assembly GCA_003316565.1. Lineage (NCBI taxonomy): Eukaryota > Fungi > Basidiomycota > Agaricomycetes > Russulales > Russulaceae > Russula > Russula foetens. Next base: position 13,437 of record QFFA01000205.1, read on the forward strand.
GCATAAGTGTTAAGTTGTTTCTGATAAACTTTGGTATAGATTTTGGCATCTTTTACTAGAACAACAAGATCCAAAAAGTTACAGTGTTTTGCTGGTGGTGTCCAGGTCAATTTTATAGATGGGTTGAGAGAATTTAGTTCAGATTGAAGCTCTGTAATATCAGAGTCCTTTGTAAGGATAAAAACATCATCTATAAATCTTTTATAAAGTAGAATTGTTCCCAAGTTTGTATATTTGTGAACAGTATTCTTTTCTAATTGGTACATAAAGATGTTGGCATATGGAGGAATCATAGGACTACCCATAGCTGCACCATTGGTTTGTTGATAGATTTCATCTTGAAATGAGATATAACCTTTGGTTAGTACAAATTCCATTGCTTTGATTAGAAAGTCTCTTTTGTGGATATTTTCCCATTCTAGTTGTTCTATAAATTGTTTTACAAGTTGAAGACCTGTTTTAATGTCCATACTTGGGTAGAGTGCTTCTACATCTGCACTGGCAACTCTAATAGTGTCTGGTAGAAGAGATTGATTTATTTGTTTAAAGGAGGCTAAAAGGTCATATGAGTCTTTGAGAACCCATTCAGTATTTG
>QFFA01000209.1:0-39836 GCA_003316565.1 Russula foetens
GCCGCAGCTGGACGTACAACGCGAGGTGCAGATCAACGCCCTGGTGCTTGCCTAGCGAGGATGGCAGGCGAACATACGGGATGAGCACAAGTACGACTGAAATTCGTATTCCTCGAAGACAAACTGGTCGTAGACTTCTTGGATGTTGGGGAGGTTAAAGTATGGCTCCGTTATGAGAAGCGACGTCTCCGCTGTGTCAATCTGTACAACGCGTGAGCGGGACAAAACGGGTGATGAAGCGCTGTATATTTTACGTTGAGGACTTGATCCGAGAACACGCCATCCCAAATAGCCTTCTGGGCATCCCAGTCGACTAGGTAGCCCTTTATGACATATGAGACACGCTTTCGACACGTGGAGAAAAAAACAACGTACTCACTCGTTCAAAGGGCAGCCTAAAATGCAACGACGAGAAGTCCTTGCACGCATCAAACTCGTGTCCAAAATACGTTATCTTGTCCCCTTTGGACCTTGCGATCGCATTTGTTACGATCCTGCGTCATCGGCCAGGAAGCGTTCAGACGCAATACGAGAGTCAATGGAACGCGCACGGGATAGGATCGTACCTACCTCACGTCCTTGGGTGAGGTCGAGACGCCGACCTTGATTGTCGATGCACCATTGTCGAGAACTATGACCGGTGCGCGTCTCATAGCGAATTGGAGTGATTGGTCCTCGTCAACCTTTGTCACGGCACGGCACATTAATTGTACAAGCCAGTCCTCTGTGCTCTCTTCCGGGCCGCAATCCCGCGAATAACATCATACTCACACTACTGTAGTACTGGCATGCGCCATTTTCCTGCGCTGTTTTCCTCACACAGCCCCACATGCTACAGGGTGCAGGGTACAATACGTATTTCGGTCGTGTGCTGTTATTAATTCATACGTGCATTGCATAATCGCCCGTCTGACCGACTGAGCCACCAACCGAGAATTGCGGACATGGCCATGATAAAACCAAACACGCCCCCGAGGCATTGACACGGAGCTGAAGAGGAGTCACCCTAACAGTGGTGCTGACAATGACAAGCAAGTCATTGGGTAAAAAGAAAACAAAGGGCCGAGTTATTAATAAAATGGGGTCATGTTCCACCAGTAAAACATATGTAAAGTACAGCACAGCGTCCAATAGTCGTAACGTACACAGATCCCAGCTTGTCTAAGCTCTCGTAGTCTCTCGTTCCATCCGCCGACGTTTCCGCTCTTGTTCTTCCAAGATTAGCTTCTCCGCAGCGGATAGAGGTGTCTCCTTTCGTTTCCCAGCAGACTTGTCTGCTGCACCTGAGCTAGAAGACGCTTGCTTGAGAGGATTTGGCCGTTTGAGCGGATTCGCCTTGAGTGGATTGACGGCGAGCTTGAGCCCATTAAGTTTGAGGCCCTCGGGTGGTATCGTTGAAGGCGAGGCGGTGGTAGGCTTAGCGAATGAAAGCACGACCTTCTTCTCGCCCTCCTCGCGTTGCAATCCTTCCTCCGGCTTCTTTTCTTCCTCCTCTGTCGCACCTGCCGCGGATGTGCCCTCGCCCTTTTCTCGAGCTTCCCGCTCCGCCCGCTCGATCTGCTCTGCGATAAGGAGTCGCTCGCGCTGTTCGTCATTCATCGTCGCACGTTCCTTTTTGAGCGATGCTTCCTGCTTCTCGAGAGCCTTCGGGCTACGATCAATCCATGCGATAAACCATCCTTTGTCCGTCTCGTCGACATGCGCAATACCGCTGCGGCCGAGGTGTTTGATGAATTCGGTGAGAGTCACCCAGCGCGTTGCGTTCATGTGTAAGTGGTGCTTGTCTTGAATGTATTCCTGATAGACGTTGTTGGCCTTGACACGCTTTGTGCCAAATCTGTTTGGGAAAACAGTAAACGATCGAAAAACTCATGAAGGATGTGGAATGGGTGATGGTGGACGCACCGGCGGGAGAGAAGCGTGACAAATTCACTCTGGAACTGCGCCGAAAAGTCGGAGATGTGACGCCCTGCATTTTCGCCCACAACGATCATTTGTCTCAAGTGGGACTCGGACGATGTGTGCATCTTGAAGGCATTCTCGTCGCGGCACTGCTTCTCGCAGACCTGGCAATACCAACGCAGACGCTGCAGACCCTTTGACTTCATCTTGTTTGCAACCCATTTTGGTGTTCCAACTACAATTTATCAGCGTGAAATCATAGTTATAAAGAAAGGAACATACCTTCGGCACGCGGCATGGTGGTCGAGTTTGTCAATCACTACACGTACTGCTGGTCTTTCAGCACCCACCACTGATTCACCATTTGAGCTCGGCTTGTCGCGATGGATTCAAGCTCCGCCTCACAAAGCAGGTCACTCCACGTGACACAACTGAGATTTCTCATCTCATACATACAACAGACGATGCAGAAAACCAGCAAGAAGAAAATCTTACACGGCTATGCCGGTACTATACGGATTTTTTGTCGGCGCACGTACTGGGTCAACCTATAAGAGCTTCGATTTCTATTCAGACGCAAAGATTCTTATTAGTCGTCTCACATCAGCTTAGGCGGCCTAAGCTGCAAAGCAAATGGATGGATGTCGTCACCTTCTGGTGTCATACTTGTTTCAGCAGAGGATTTGGAAGGGATGCTAAATCCTGGGTGACCCGGAAGATGAACCAGAGAGTTGTCTGTGCTGGTGTACGGCGGTCTGGCAGAAGTCCAGTGCGATTGGCTGGTGCAAAGGGACCCCAATATGGAAAGCAGAGGCGGAGTGCCGGCCAGTGGTCGTGGTGACCATCACTCAGTGACTAGATGCATCACTGGTTACCGATGCGTCTTCCACCACTTACCGCGACAGGTCGAGGCAAGTACACCGAACCCCTCCCCAATGACTCGGAACTTTCTCAAGTACATCCAAGGACACCAACTGTCCCTGTTTATGAACTACTAACCAACCAAGGTGCATTCCCTGACACCAATAGGTCTTCGGATCTGAATGGTAGCTCCTTTCAACGTTCTGCGATGATCAGCCATACCGCATATCAATGGGAAGGCTGTCTTGGTGGTCAAAGTCTGTATTTAGACAACATTCGTGAAAAACGCAGACTGACTCAGTGTAGGGCAGGTGATGATCGACATGCTCCCCGATAATGTCCTCCTAGAAATATTTGATTTCTATGGAGACGATCCCACGTCCAAGATTGCTATTCTCTTCAGTAATACATGGAGGTGGGACACACTGACACAAGTGTGTCGAAGATGGCGATATATCATCTTTGGATCACCCCGGCGCTTGGACCTGCGACTTGTCTGCTCTAACACGACACCTACGAGATCGTCACTGGATATCTGGCCACCCCTACCTATCACCGTGATGTGCATATCCTCGCATCTGCAATGGGGTGAGGAAGGTGTTGAAAACGTCATCGCGGCGATCGAACGTCGCAATCGCATTTCCGAACTTTATATCAGCAAGATACATAGCCCTCCGTTGGAAAAATTATTAGCGACGATGCACGAGCCACTTCCGATTTTGATAGATTTCTTTCTTACCTCGAATGACGAGTCCGCACCGATGCTTCCCGAGACATTTTTAGGTGGATCTGCCCCGTATCTCCGAACCTTCCTCTTAAAGGGCGTTCCATTTCCGACGTTTCCGAAGTTCGTCTCGTCTGCCACCTGCATCACCTCTCTCAGACTTTTTGATATCCCGCATCCTGGGTACATTTCACCCGAAGTAATGGCCACCTCCCTAGCTGCGTTGCCCAATCTCAAATTCCTTTCCTTCGGATTCCGATCCCCTCTGTCTCGCCCTCTCCAAAGTCCTCCTCCCCTAAGACGCGCTGTCCTCCCCACTCTCATTCGTCTTTCCTTCAGTGGTGTTAGCGAGTATCTGGAAGACTTCCTCGCTCGGATACATACACCCCTACTCAACCAACTCGTCGTAACGTTCTTCATGGACCTTATCTTTGACATCCCACGACTCCATGATTTCGTCCATCGTATAGAATGGCCCCACCCTTTCAACCAAGCTAGTATTGAGTTTTCCGGTCAGACAATAAGCGTCGGTCTTGGATCACAAAATCAGTTCGAGTTGGAAATCAAATGCGAAAGGCCAGATTGGCAACTGTCCTCCGTGGCGCAGGTGTTCAGCTCGCAATTGCCTCTGCTTTCTCACGTGGAAAGTCTCGAGCTACGCGAGAGTCCTTGGGAGCGCATAGAGTGGAAAGACGACTCGGGCATGGACTCCTCGCTGTGGCTGGAACTTCTCCACTTGTTTCTCGCTGTGCAGAGTTTGTATGTAACCGAGGTATTGGTGTCTCCTGTTACAACCGCTCTGAAAGAGCTCACGGGAGGGACAACCATGGAGGTGTTGCCTGCACTGCGTAATCTTTTCTTTGAAGGGCTTCAGCCAGCCGGATCCATGCAGGAAGATATGAAGTCATTTGTTGCTGGTCGACAGGCATCTGGTCACCCTGTAGTCATCCAACGCTGGAAACGATGACTTGCCTGTCGATTACGATTTGGATGGTAATCGATAACTTTCTCGCAGTTTATCACGTCTGTGTTTGATTCAATCTTTAGGATATTCGAGTCTCCGCTGTGTGCACTTCATGCCGTCGGCTGTCATTGGACAATACTCTCACTTTTCTCCAATCACTTTCCCCTGTAACCATCTCGATATTGTTCCCACTCTTTTGTCTTTTGCAGATAGGCCCCACCGATAAAAAGACATCTATCCGTTGCAAGAGTACGTCCTGTAAGGTCATTACATTAATATTGATGAAGTACTCTGTATTCCATGAAATGGATATTTTTACTTGTCTAGATGGTTCAGCTACATTTGAGATATCCGGTCTTCGTTCCGACTTCTGCGTCAGTAGCTGCCTCCGAGACAACCAATAGGACGTGCGCTCAAGCCGGTTGTGGTCGCACGTACCGTCACGTATACTTCGACAAATAACCACTCGGTTCGGAAGCGGCCTGGCTTTAGGGATCTCGCTTTCTGTCGTTTACAACACTAGGTGGTCTGAATGTCTTCCCGGGCCCCGTCAATGACTTCTCACGAGTGTCTCTGGGGAATCTGACTGTTCCTCGAGCGGCCGCCTGTTCCTGTTTCGAAACAACTATCGGAACATCTTTCTCAGTAGCATCAGGTCTTCAAAGTCCGATTTGGAGGATGTCATCCCTGCCCTTGAAGAACATGTGTTTTCCGCGCCACTTTCGAGAAGCTCCTCCGAGCTCCGGGCTCAGAAGTTCTTTTCGCATGGTGGCGCTCTCGGATTCGCATTACGGTACGTGTCTACCAGGTCGAGACCGGGTTCGAGCATGTATACGATCTGAAGGAAACGACGCAGCTGTCTATCCGGGGTGTCCATGCGCTTAGGTTCGGGCCTACAATAGCTACGAGGCTGCTCACACGGAAAGCTGACCAAAGGCGTGAACGCTGTCAGACGAAGCCAGAACAGGGCATAGCGATAGAAGGCAACGTGGTAACGGGAATCAAAACCCGTCACACATACGAGAACGGTACTGCGGAGAGCCCATGAAGTCATTCATTACAACCAATCCAGCGTTGCATACACGACCACGTACAGAGAAGGAGCCGAAGAACCGCCCGAGATATTTCTTGCACTGTTGCCCCGCCTGGTGGGTTCGTCCAGTACCACCAACGAAGTACCTGTAACTCATCGTGATGAGTGTAGAAAGGAGCAGGAGGCATCTGGAATACACACCAAAAAGAGAGCCGGGCTGATCCCCAGCCTTTCCCTCGCTCTTTCTAGCCACAGTCGTTGAAACTAGCTCCTCCTTTCCGCCACTATTCCCCGCTCTCAGAAAGTGGAGAGGACCAGTCACCAGTTCGCGGAGTCCCGTATATCACGGTCTGGGTCTGGCAGACAGGCAAAAAAGCGGGATTGCCAAATACAGTATAGTCGTGCTCCCGAGGGTCGTGACAGTGTGACAACGTGACAACACATTTTAAGAATCCAGTCAGTTGTTCCGGCCCGGAAGGTCCGAAACGAACAAATAAACAATTGTGGGCTTCGCCAATTGTTGTAGGCATGACGATTTTTAACGGGGGTCAGCATCACCCGTGGAATGTACGCGCGACCGCCAGCCATGCCAACGTTCAGCAACTGTGACTCCCTCCAACAATAAGGCTTGCTGAGACCGCCGCTTGCTATAATTGTTCGCTGCCGACACATGGTGATGTCGGGGTATGGCCTCTTCATCTCATATCCTACTTCTCTTTGCAACAATGCTGACTCGAGCTCGACTGGAATAGTGGCAACGCATCGCACGTCGGCCTACCGGCCTTGACGAAGAGGACCTTCGAAGGCTTTTGTTCTCGCACCGCATTTCCCTACAATTACGCTCACGTTGCCCCGTGTCGTGACATGAATCCACTTACTGGGCATGCTGATAAAAGCCGCGCCAGAGATAGAGCCATTCCCCACCCAAGACGTCTACCCCCATCAATTGTCACCCCGCTCATCTCATAAATGTCTGATTTTGCTGACTCACCCGAGACCTACGTCGCTTGGCGGCACTTAGAGGTCACCGATCAGCTTCGTCCGTATGACGGGGAACGGGCAGAAATGTTAAGAGGAGAGGAAGAGCTGGATATCCTCCTTGCTGGTACCGAATATTCCCTTTCTTCCGTTATTGGATCTTATAAAATTTACTCTGCAGAGCTTGAAAAATCGCCGACGATTGACAACATCGAACGTTTCTTTAAGCGAGCGCTGGAGCTCCGATGTTTCACGCAACGATCACTGGCTCGTACCTTGGAGCAATATCGCTGCCAAAATATCTGCTTCGCCGATCTCGAAGCACGTCCTTATGCATACCCGAATTTTGGCACCGAGGAAGAGATTCGACAACACGTGACAGACACACGACGGAATGAAGGCGAACTTACACAATTGGTAGCAAAGATCGAAGAAGGGCAACGCAGTCGCGCCGAGAACGAACGACTCCTTGCGGCTCTGAACACTCTCATTGCTAGGCGACATGCGCATGAGGAGGGTGATCAGAGCGAACCAGATACGAGCCGCGGGTGAATTCAGCCACTGCATATACCCCCGTATCTACACTGTATATGAGAGCGATGTATACCATGTTGTTACAACATTAAGAAAGTGTCTTTTCAATAGAGCGTATAACATAAACTCGTGCTACCAGTTGTCTGAGTCAATGACCATTCTAAAGGCATTCATAGACTAGACATTCATGATGAGCTACTTGAGCGATCTGACAGTCTAAGCAAGTCCCACTGGCGGGCTCTCGCAGATTTGATGTTCGGATTGAGCAAGTCCGACTAGCCTTTGATACTTGGACTTGCGGTCCTAAATGTTTATTAAACCTGACATCAACCCCGTGAAGTTTAGAACTCTCCGGGGCGATGGTGATCAACTCTTTGCTGTGTGGTTCCCGAATCTTGAACAGAATCGTTTTGGGACCCTCTCAATGTTCTCGCATAGCGGGTAACTGAGAGCACTCTTTCATCGTCTAGGAGGAAGGGCACAAGGATTTGGACGTACTCAGACGGAGGCGATCTTTCTTCGGCACCACTCCCTCGCTGTCAGGGACGAATAAGTTATAGAGGTCCTCAATGTGTTCGTCGTCTGATTGTCTTTGGTCTTGAAGCCTTTTAGCTGCCTTCGGGTCCTTCGGCTTGGCAGCACGCTTGCGAGGTCCGGCGCGCCTTTTCTTTTGCGGTGCTTCTGGAGCCCCCAACGAGTCGCCTTGTTGTGGAAGAGCGTGGCCCGCGAAGTGAGAGGGAGCACCAGGTGACGCATATCTAGGCGAGAATGCGGGATCACTGACCAGGTCGTCTTGCAAACCAGACGAGGAAGCCAATTGAAAGGATTCCTCAGCATACAGAGAGACCACAAATTCACAGTTTTGGAAAGACGATGGCCCCTGCACCATATCTGCAGGAACAGCAGTCGGATATTGAGCAATCGAGGTTGTTGGTGGGGAACTAGACCGGGGATATGATGTATATGCGTCCAGAGTTGGCTGGTTCTCGGGGGCGTGCTGATCCAAAAAGTCAACGGGCGCGTACTGGGTGTCTCGGAAGTCGACCTCGCTGAAACGCCTGTTAGCACCCGAGGGTGCAAGTTCCAGTCCTCGATACCGAGAATCTGAGGGAACTAAGTGGCCTGTGTCCGACGACCCAGCCGACTGTGCTAGTTGCGCTACTGGCAGTCTCGAAACTGCGGGGTTTGATCGGCGCGGGCCTGTAGACGGACCAGCACCAACATAACCGCCCCCATCACCACGTACCCCTGATGGCAAAGGCATGAGACGTTGTTGAGACCATGGTTGAGAGTGTGCGGAGGCACGACGGTGGCTTCGGAATGGTTTGTTTTGGGTACCTGGAGTGGGCGGTAGGGGGGATAGGTGGCTGTATTCTTGAACTATCTCAGTCGTGAATTCAAGCCAACGAAATCAGGACTTACGGGGACGTGGACGGCGTAATTTGTACGGATGTGATACGCGTGGCGTTGATGAAGTGGAGTCGTAAAAACTCGCACCAGGGTCATGAAGACTCGTCTCAGACCCATCACTTGGACTGTCGGTAGAGAGTGGCGTAGGCATCTCGATGGTGTAGTGCTCAGTTGGCGATAGAATGCGTGTTCCGTGTCCGACCTGCGGAGGGAGGATTAATGTGGTAGGATAAGTACTAGGCGCCACACCTGGCGGTGGCGGTGGCACGGTCATGACATCAAATTGGGCTCTATAGAATATCTGTACGTCGTCAGAAGTCGTGGGTGAGTTATGGTACACAGGCAGGCAGGGAAGGTCGGGGTTATCGAGTGGGTCCATCGGCAAAACAGAGTGTTGGGTCTTGTGTGTAACGATTCCCCACAGGAGTCCACTACGGCATATAAACGAGCGAGGACAAGGAAAGGTGGTAGAGGTGCGGGGACTTTGTACATATGCAAGGCGCGGCAAACTCGGACAACAAGTGTTAAGTGGTAGAAAGACAAATTGCGCGAGTACAAGCCCAAGAGGTTGCCGAATGCTTATGGCGCCTCTCCGGTGCGACCATCCTTGTAGGTCCGTAGCTCACACAGAGGTGGCTAACACTGTGCCTGGAGATGTCATCTGAGGTGCCCGATGTTCGAGGGAAATGGACGGGTTGCGGAAATACAAGGCCAACCGGGTTTGGTCACGGATCGGCCGACTGGATCTGGGAGGGAGTAAAGCGGAGCGGAACACGCATCGAGAGTGCGTTGAGGCTACAAGAAGAAAACAAGAAACACAGGTGCAGATTACACGAAATCGAGGGAATAATGCACAGTATAAGCCAAAGGATCACTACTCGCCTTTCCAACTGGCAATGTCACATGGGGGCGAGGCTCTACTCTGAATCACCCGATATCGCGGCCAGGAATAGAAGTCCGACACTGCCGTGGCACTCACGACCGCGTCGCCCTCTTAGGTCGGCTACGCTGTGTTTTCAGAGCCATCGAACACGAGGTCACGCGCGTGGTGGCTGGCTTTTGCGTGAAATTGAAGTACGGTCTCTTCTTCGATGACGATGGATGCAAGTTTCACGGTGACTGGTCCGAGAACCTGCCCAGCACCAGCGGAGAAGCCGAGCAAACATGTTTTCCGCCCCCTTTCGAGAAGCTCCTCCGAGCTTCCGTCACACAACAATGGCACTGTGGATATCTGACGAGAGCCCATGAAGTCATTAGCATCGCATACACGACCACGTACGGAGAGTCGCCCGAGTTCTTCGTTGAGATGTTGCTCCGCCTATGGTGATGTGGTGTACCACAGTGGTCAATGTTTGAATTATGAATGCGTGGAATTGTTCTACAGTACAGTACATGCTTAAGGTACCTGTAACCCATTCTGATGAGTACAGAAAGGAGCAGGAGGCATCTAAAATACACACCAAAGCAGAGCCGGGCTGGAGATCAGGGCCTCACACCCTTTCCTTCGTACTTCTAGCCAGAAACGGTCGTGGAAGCCATCTCTCTCCTTCCCCCACTATTCCCCGCCCTCAGATGTGGGGACTCCGTAAACTAGGTGACCGGTCCTCTCGTCTGCATTTTCTTTTGGCCGGGCCAAAAGCCGCGCGCGGTTGTGACAGTGTGACAACGTGACAACGCTCAATTGATTGGCCATGGACGGCCCGGGCAAAGCGTCGCCCATTAATTGTGAACTCGTAGGCATGACGATTTTTTACGGGGGCCAGTACCCGTGGAATGTCGCGACCGCCAGTTATGCCGATATTAGCTGTGTGACTCCCTCAGACAATAAGGCTTGCTCAGACCACCAATTGTTCGCTGCTCAACATATGGTGATACCGGGGTATGGCCTCTTCCTCTCAAGTTTTGTTTGCAACAATGCTGACTCGAGCTTGCACGGAATAGTGACAGCCCGCCGCACGTCAGCTCACAGGCCTTGACAAAGAGGACCCACGAAGGGCCTTCGTCCTAGCACCGTACGCCCCCCAATTGTGCCATGTCGGTCCCTGTCCTGTCGTGAACCAATTTCGTCAAACTGAGCGTACTTATAAAAGCCGCGCTGACGATGGAGCCATACTCACACAAGACGTCCATCCCATTATTTGTCCCCCCCTACTCATCTCATAAATGTCTGCGTATGCTGCCACACCTGAGACGCATGCCGCTTGGCGGTATCTGGAGTTCGACGATGAACTCCGTCCATACGATCAGGAACATGCAGAAATGGTGAGAGGGGAAGAGGAGCTGGATCTCCTACTTGCTGGTACGAAGTACTTGTTTTCTCTGAGCACACACTTATGCTCGACCTTTGTAGACCTTGAAAGGTCCCCAACCGTCGATAAAATGGCTCATTTCTTCAAGCGGGGGTTGGAACTCCAGCTCTTCACACAAAGATCCCTTGACCGTAGTTTGGAGCGTTATCACTGCCAAGGAGTATGCCTCACCGATGTCCAAGCTCGACCTGGAGCATATCCATGCTTTGGAACTGAGGAAGAGGTTCAACAGCGTGCGGAGGAGTTCCGACGGAAGCGTGTTGAACTGGCTGAAGTAGTAACACGAGTCGAGGAAGGGCACCACCGATATGCAGAGAACGAGAGACTTCTTGCTGCTGTGAATGCTATCATCGCTTCACGGAGCGCAGAATCGCAAGATGACAAGATCGAAACCAGTACTAGCAGCGGGTGAGGCTCAGTCATCAGCTTTTAGCCAAGTAAGCTACTGTGTACATAAAAGCAACATGTACCGTACTATTACAACACTGATAAAGTCCTTTTAAGAGAATGTAGCAGTCCGTACCATCATTGTCCAACTCAATGGCGAACTTTAAAGAAGTTCGCCAGCTCCTTAAGTAGCATATTGGCTAAGCCAGCCCAACTCCAGCCCCAGTTTGATGCTCAGAGCAGGCAATGGGGAATGAGGGGTCGAAACGCATGCTTGGCTCCACATAGATCCATACTCCACTGTGCCACAACCCTTGGAAATCGAGGACACTTTCAATCAGTACGCCCATTTTGCTGAGAGGGTGAAGCGGGCCAGATTTTTCCATCCTGAAATAAGGTGGTCGAATCTTGTCTGGAGTTGCTACGGGCCTCCTTAAATTCTCTGGCATAATAGAGCACTGACAACGCTCATTCACCAACCCGGAAAGGCAGGAAAGATTGGGACGTACTTATGCCAGTTTGATCCTTTTTCTGCACATCTCCGACACTCTCCGGGACGAATAATCTATACATTTCCCTCATGTTTAATTCATCACTCTTCCTTTGATCTTTGAGTCTTTTAGCCGCTTTCGGATCCTTCAGCTTGGAAGCGCCCTTGCGTTGCACGGTGCGCCGTTTCTTTCGCGGTGCTTCTGGAGCAGCCGATGAGTTGGCTTGTTGAGGAAGAGTATGGCCTGTGAAGTGAGACTGAGGACCAGGTGACGTACGTCCAGGCGAGAATGTGGAATAATCGTCCACGTCGTCTTGCAAACCAGACGAGGAGGCCAATTGAAAGGATTCTCCGGAATGCAGAGAGAGAGCGGACTCATAGTTTGGGAGGGACGATGGCACCTGCACCGCAGCCGGATATTGCGCAATGGAAGTTGTTGGGGAACTAGACCAGTGATATGATGCATATGCGTCCGGAGTTGGCTGGTTCTCGGGGACGTGCCGATTCAGAAAGGCGACGGGTGGGTCGACCTCGCTGAAACGCCTGTTGGCACCCGAGGAGGCAGGTCTCAGTTCTCGATACCGAGAATCTGAGGGAACTATGTGGCCTGTGTCCGACGACCCAGTCAACTGTACTACTGGCGCTACTGACAGTCCCGAAACTGCGGGGGTTGATCGACATGTGCCTGTGGACGGACCAGCGCCAACAGAACCGCCTTCACCACCATGTACCCCTGATGGTGGAGGCATGAGACTTTGTTGAGACCATGATTGAGGGTGTGCGGAAGCACGACGGTAGCTATTGAAAATATTGTTTTGGGTACCTGGAGTGGGTGGTGGGGGTGATGGGTGGCTGTATTCTTGGACTATCTCAGTCGTGGTACAAGCAAAAAAATTACGACTTACGGGGACGTGGACGGTGTAACCTGTCCACATGCGATACGGGTGGCGTTGGTGACGTGGAGTCGTGCCAGTAGGTACTCGTCATAGGATCATGAAGACTTCTCTCAGACCCGTCACTTGGACTGTCAGTAGAGAATGGCGTAAGCATCTCGATGGTGTGGTCGTAGTGCCCAGTCGGCAATTGAGTGCGTGTCCCGGGTCCGACCTGCGGAGGGAGGGTTGATGTGGTAGGATAAGTAGGCGCCGCACCTGGCGGTGGCGGTGGCATGGGAATAACATCCCATTGAGCTCTACACAATTTCTGTACGTCGTCAGCAATCGTGGGTGAGTTATGGTACACAGACCCGAAGGGGGGGTCTGAGCTATCGAGTGGGCCCCGGGCCATCGACAAAACAGAGTGCGGGTCTTGTGTGTAACGGTTGTCCACAGGAGTCCACTACATCATATAAACGAGCAAGGACAAGGAAAGGAGATAGAGGTGTGGGGACTTTGTCCATATGCAAGGCGCAGAAAATTCGAACAAGAAGTGTAAAGTGGTAGAAAGACAAATTGTGTGAGTACAAGCCCACGAAGGCTTATGGCGCCCCTCCGGTGCGACCATCCTTGTAGGTCCGTAGCTCACACAGAGGTAGCCAACACTGTGCCTGGAGATGTCATCTGAGGTGTCCGGTGTTCGAGAGAACAAGGACAAGTTGGGGAAATACAAGGCCAACCAGGTTTGGTCACGGATCGGCCGACTGGATCTGGGAGGAAGTAAAGCGGTTCGGAACACGCATCGAGAGTGCGCTGAAGATAAAACCAAGAAAATACAGGGCAGATTACACGAAATCGAGGGAATGATGCTCAGTTCAAGTCGGGCCCGGGGTGCAGCAACTTGAAGTTCAAGCTCAAGTTGTGGTCGTGCCAGTGGCCGCTGCGATTGAAGCGCCTCGGGACACCCGCTGAGCTCGGACCCGGACGGACCGGTCAGTCTTCTGAGCTGAGCGGAGCGAGAGCGAGACAGGGTCCGTATGGTGGGTCTCTGTCCCTCTACGTTACGTATACCGCTTACTGGGCGTTGGTGCTTAACTGCTCTACAGGCGGGGTGATAGAATTATATCGTAAGAGCGAATCTTTTAGACTTTCTACGAATTGAAACGGCTCAAGTTCTAGTGGTGCGTGGTGCACTATATTTCAGCCAGCGCTTCAAGTTCAGTTGACGTCGCTGCTGAGGCGACTCCCGGATTATGCAATTCTTCCCCGCGCCCACTGGCGTGACTCGGACCTCCACTCACTCCAACCACTTCAATGCCTGGCCCACGCCATGGCACCACCCTTTTCTATAATCAGATCGAGAGTTTGATTCATACCTGTCTACGAACTCTATTGTTATAGACAATTTATCACGATGTCGTGGCAATGTGAAACTTGAAAGCACCAGAGCGGGAGTGTGTATGCGAGCCCCGGCCCTCTGTCACGGTATATGAGTATGTGGCACCTCATAATGTTTGGTCGAGAATTTTCTTCTCACCTTATCACCATTATAACCTTTTGAGTTAAGACTCTCGGCTCATGAAAAGTTGTGCTTGTGCTGACGCGTTGCGTACGCCCGGATAACAACCATACCACGCCTTGTTGTTCCACACGTGGACTATTCAACAAAAAGGCGAAAATAGAGTTTCCTGGTCCTGGCTCGTCTTACAAACATGAGGGCTATGTGAAACCCAAACTTCTTATGAATACGCGGCTAGGTACAGGAGACCTCCACGGATACATCATACACAGCATTCAGAAATCCATTATTCACTAGATAGGGTAGGTCAAGTCCTTGTCCGTCGGTTTCAAGTAATGTCAGTTATGAGCTAGAAGACGCAAAGTAAGGTGAGGGTAAGTAAAAGTTGAGGGGGGGTGTTAAAGCGCACTCACTAATCAAACTGTGAACCAGGGAGGCAATCCGGAAGGCTCCAGGTCGCCATACGCTGTCCATGAGTGGCTATATTTTGACCTGGAGTTGGTATTTGGGGATTGTTGGCGCGACTGACTGCATGAGTGTGCGAGCGTCGCCGATTTAGAAGTCGCCGGCTGACTTTGGGTCGGTTGTTTCGGCGTCGCGCCACTAGACTCCCCTCCTTCTGGATGCTTACTTCCAAGCTCTTTTAGTTGGTTTAAAAATGATACCAACGCCGCTACACGGGAAGCACAGTCAGCCCTCACAGGAACGGAGGAAATCACACCCGATGCCATTCGTGCTCACCTGAGTTTGTGTTGGGGTTAGACATGTAAGTACGCGAGTGCTGCTTCCTCCTTGAGGGATAATGGAACCAGTATATATAGACGGACGTGGGTTATTATGAGCCCGAGAGTTATGCATCCGAAGTGGCCGCGCCTGGTCTGGAAGCGAAGAGTAAGCGACGAGGCGCCAGGAGTTCGGCCTGGTCTGTTGTAGCAGTTCCGGGCCGGTCTCGACCTTACGCCACGTCAACAGCCTGTGACTCTGCGTATTTGCACTGTATCACCGATAAGGCCAAAGCGCAAGGCCTTTGAAAGGACAGAGGAGGACATTCAGAGCAACTAGGTGTGAAAGAGATCGAGCAACGAGATGAGCATGACTACTGTGTTTGCAAAATGAGCAACATCTGAACTCACAAGCGCGAAATGGGCATCACGATTAAAGGATGGGCTAACCAGCGCACAGAATACTCCTTGACCCCCGAGTGAGGAATGTACAGATACTTCATGTGACTCGCCGCGCCCAAAAGCATGGACGGTATCATACGGGTGAAAAGGTCACCCGATCGCTGCCGGAGCCTGCCATTCGTACGAGAGGTGGCATTGTCACTATTTCGAGATTCGAGAAGCACTGGGGCGTTTCACTCTATGGCCTATCGACGCAAAATGTTGCGGAATTCGGAGGTGGGATGGCGCCGTGAACTTCTTGGGCTCGGAGCTGTTCAACTTTCGACTCAAGGTTCGACTTGTCACTGGCAGTGGGTTTTGATAGTATTTTAGATGAAAGAGATCAACGGCGGAAAGGCATTCAGGGATGGTTACGTTGACCGGATTAGCGATGATGGCCAGTGAATATCCCTGTACCCGGACGTACTTGCGAGCGCTCATAGGCCACGATATTGAACGTTCGCTGGCAGAGGTTCAGTTGAGGCATGAGGCCTATGCATGAGGTTTGAACTGCCCGGGCCGGCCAGTGACTGTCATGACCGTGACCGCTGTGATCACAATGTGACTCACACTCTCCGTCACGCATACGGACCAGACCAAACTTCGCGCGGCCTCGCAAGGACTGCGTTTTGCCTCGACAATATTAATATCGATCTTATAACCTCCGCCTTGGACTATCTTCATCTAGTGCTTGGCATTCCGCCCTGATCCGCCTGGCATGTCTGATATGTCGACTACCAGACCACCAGAGGGTGGCCGTCTCAACGCTCATCCTTCTGGGCACGCACTGGCAGCTTATCAACTACGATGCTCCCGAGGCGATCTCGAATCTACATAGAGTACAAGGTCAAACCTTTCGGTATATTTCGAAACAGCGACAAAAAGGCACGCCTGGTTCGATCCAACAAGGAACTATTCACATTTAGCGACGCTTGGAGAGAGTACTGTTGTCGTAAGCCTCTCCTCATGCGTCCCTGTATTCCCTGTCATTTTGTTCTCTGCCATTCTGCCATGCACGAACAAAGTTTTGTTCTGTTGACGCCTTTTTCAGTTCGTCTCTCTCTTAAGTCCATCGTCACGCCCTCGAATACCAATCAACTCTCATGCGATACCTTCGTGCCCTACAATAACGTCAACTGGACTCGTCGAGCATGTCCATACTTTCCCCCCTATGTCTGAATAATGACACCGCGATCCCACTAACGGATGAGTTGACGGAATTCCTCGGGAAGAATATGACTCGGTCAATTCAGTTTCCGTTATCATGCCTTTGACTACTGGACAGAAGGACGGTACGAGTGGTGCGTATCGGGGAGTTAAATTATACGCTATGCTAATTTCTCAGCTAAGTTTCAAGTTTCAAGGCCACGGTTTGGTTGGGTTTGGCGCACTTCGCCGGTGCACGCTTGGCGGACACCTCGGTACCTTCAGTTTTTGAAGGTTCTCGCGCTGGCGCTTCCAGGCCGTGGTATCCAAGACGCCATTGAGGATGCGAGGATGAGATTTCTCAGTTGGAAACACTGATCAAAGACGAGTTTTTAGAGATAAGAAAGACAACCTCAGAGGGCACGATTTGGACTTGCTCCCTGTATGTTCCTCTACGCCTCTACATCAAGGCTGCTGACTTGGGTCCTTTCGAAATGTCCGGCCATCAAGTGCTCATATCATCACTTCCATCTATCTTCCTACCCGAACTCTTCCTCAATGTGCAAACAGACGTATGCACCAGCTAGCCTGAGGTAATCCCGGGCACAATCTGGGGGCCGGACGAATGTGGCCATAGGGTTTGGTTTCCCATGCGCTAGGACATGCATGCGTCAAGGAATCCTTCAGTCATTATGAAAAGGGATGTTTAGAAGCCGTCGCTCGAGGAACCGACATGCTCGACAGGATGCGGTTTGTGCGGTTTGAGCATTTTGGGGGATAATCTTCAACCAGCTTGGATGTACTACGATAGTAGTGCATGAAGCCTGAAGGCGCTTACGACATGTAGCATGTTATTGGAACATAACACATGTTCTTAGCACGAGGCACAGCTTGTGTAAACACTATCCACGAGATGATTGGCCGTCTCGGGTTGGTAGCCACTCATATGGGCGAATAAATTGAAGCATTCTATTCGTTGACGAAAGTGAGACACAGATCCAGTAGTTCATTTGTACAGGCGGTGCGGTAGGTACCCCAACGACAAATCAAAACAGGTACATTTACTTTTGACGTTGGATGCAGGTTCCGACGCCAGAACGACAGAACCTTAAGGTGTTCGAGACTACAGTAGTACCGTACGTACAGTAGACCAGAAGAACGACATTCGTGGGAATACATCAAAAAAGCAAAGATAGAATAGCCGGGAGGTGAAGAAAGGTGGGGGATAATGAGTGTCGCCCAGGGGCGACAGTGCCATAACTTGAAAGCGCGGCGAGATGGCACAAATGAGTCACATGACGAATGTGGAGGAACTAATCAGTACTAATGGCTGGCTAAACAAGGATGCCATATGATGTGGAGCGTGTATGGCATGGACAGTAAAGGGGATTACCTTTCGTCCTCGGAGTTGTTGTTGAGCGTCCATCCTCAGTAAGCAAGGGCTATGGTCATGGTTCCCATTGTTGAATATCTACAGGTTGGTGAGATAGCTGTTTGGCAGTGGCGAATGACTTCATGGCTTCATGAACAGGTCCGGATGGCTCAAGTCCTTCCACGAAAAGAGTCTGCAGTACAGGTAATACATCCGTGGCCGTTTGCCCCGTTAGATCTTGGAGAGCCCTTGCAACAGGGGACACCAGTCTCTCGGATACATGTAGACTCTGGGCAGTGACAAACAGGCGAAATAGTTCCAGCCACTGCGAGGAATCCATGTCTGGGTCATCTTTCCACTCCGAATCCCCCCAACGAGACTCGCGAAGTTCGAGTTGTTCCACGTGAGAAAGGAGAGATAATTGTTGGCTGAATATCTGCGTTATCGATGACAATTGCCAATCGGGCCTTTTGCATCTGATTCCCAACTCGAACGGAGGTGGACCAGGTGGGGAACCAAAGACAATCTTAATCACCCGACCGGAAAATTCTATTGCGGCTTGATTGAAGGGTTTGAGACCTTCTGTATGATCGATGAGATTGCGTAGTCGTGGAATGTCGAAGATGAGGTCCATGAAGAACGCTACGCTGAGCCAGGTAAGGCGAGGCGTATCTATTCGAGTGACGAAATCTTCAAAGTACTCGCTAACGCCAGAGAAGAGCAGATAGGAGAGAACAGGGAGGGTTACACGTGTGAGGTGAAGAGGACTTAATTGGAGAAGACCCGATGGAGGGGATCGGAATCCAATGGAAAGATGTGCGAGATTGGGTAGTGACACCAGGCAGGTAGCCATGACCTCGGGTGAAATGTACCCGGAATTTGGGATATCGTTAAGGCCAAGGAGAACGAGGTGAGTGAAAGATAGAATAAATTTGGGGAATGACTGAAATGGAATGCCCCTCAACTGAAATGATTGTAGACGCGGGGCAGATCCACCCAAGAAGGTCTCTGGAAGCACAGGCACCGACTCATCAGTTGACTGTGACCGCAGTAGGAAGGCTGTCAAAAGAGGAAGTGGCTCGAGCAGCACATCGACCAATTTTTCGAGTCCAGGACCACTGATATCGGCGATGATGATATTGGATATGCGATCGCGGCATTCGAGTGCCGCGATGATGTTTTCCATGCCATCTGATCCTGTAAACGAGTATGGGAGATATATGACGATAGGGAAGGGTGGCCAGATATCTAGTAATCTGCTAACGGGTGTCATCCTCGTGCAGACAAGTCGCAAGTCCAGACGCCGAGGTGATCCATAGACAACATCTCGCCACCGTCGACATACTTGCGTCAGTGTTTTCCATCTCCACGAGACGGTAGTACGATTTAAGGGGTCATCTTTGTAGAAATAAAATATTTCTAGGAGAGCATTGTCGGGCAGCATGTCGATCGTCACCCTGCCTACAGTCGGTAGTACACGACAGAATCAGTCAGCGGTTGCTGCGGACAATATACGAAACGTGAACCTTGACATGGTTCTTGACAATGTTCTTCTTCCAGGACAGGTGGTATGAAGTTTTCCCTCATTATGATTACTGAGCCTTTGGAGTGGTCATCACTCGACTTGAATGACGAGGCGCTGCTAAGAAATACGACCACGTTAGTTTCAGAAATGGCGTAAATCAGTTTTCTTAGTTAGGCGTACTTCAAGTTTGGAGAATTCATTGGTGTGGATGTCATTCGTAATAGAGTCCGTATTACTGTAGGTCTAGGGGTGAATCGCTCGTCTGCCCAGCCACTGGCAGTAGGCTACTGTTGTACAATTGAAGTGCAGAACGGACGCCACTTTGACACAGCCCCACTTGCCGGAGACGTGGACCCTTTCTTCCCCCATTTTGGTTTATCCACAAAATCACCCTACTACTGCCAGTATTTCGCCTCCCGCATAGTTTCTCACGCCGTCCCACTCGAGAGTGAGTGGTTTCCATGTTCTTTCGTAGAAGAGGTTGGGAGGAAAGACGGTCGTCGATGTGGTTTCTCAGTCGGCAGTCGGGACGCTTGTGACAGAAGAGGGTTTGTGTTGATTGCTTCAACATCGGATGGTACGCCACTCTTTCTGTTCACTCTCATTCCGTCCCAACTCAATCTACTGTCTGAGGGAAGTATTATTGACCAACAAGCCCGACACTCGGGGTACGAGTTTCGAGTGGAAGCTCAACTTAGCCTACCCTATCCTCTGGTTGTACTCATGTACCCCTCCCCCAACCCCCGGAAGAAATCCTCGCCTACACACACAGCCATACGCGCATTTACTTCCGTGGTAGTATTCACGATGACCCCACCCACAGTTGTTGTGGTGAGAACGACATTCGACACCATCCAGTCTCAATCAAGAGCGGAGAAGAGAGGGGCTTACAGGAATACCTCACGACACAGGCACAGAACCCTGCGTCTGGGAAGAGGTTATACGAGAAAATGGTTGGTAGTGGCTGGCAGCTGTGCCTCGCACTGAGACATCGGAAGGACGATCGATTTGGGCTCTATTTTAACGTGTGTTCCTCCCTTTTCCTTGATGCCACAAGTGCTGACTCTCAGTGTTCTAAAATGGCCTCCACAAAGTGGTTGCGCTGTCGTCCCAGTCCACCTTCCTATCTAATCCCGTCCTCGGGGTGGCAATTCTATCACCATGATTTCCGGTGAACAAGGTCACCCCCAAACCTTGGATCGTTGCAGTCTGCAGTACCCGTTGGTGGCCAAAGCATGGAAACAGCCAATCACGGACTCCTATGCTCCTTCAGACCAGAGTTGTTCGCGCCAGCTCGAGCGGAGTCGGAGCCTTGCCATCATCCATACATCGCGTCTGCGTGACGATGAGGCTCCGGGCCACGCGTGGCAGCATGTCATCTCAGCTCACACCGGGGATTGGCCGAGCGAATCCGCAAGGTTGGTAGTGCGTTGTTACCTGCGCGAGGCAGGGAACCTTTCTTACTATGGGACGGACTCGGGACAGCAACTATTGCCGGGCCGAATGGAGACACCCAACGATTCCCTATTTCTGCGCGTCGCCAGGCTCTCGCAATGGCGACAAAAAATTACACCTGGTTCGATCCCACACGTAACCGTTCACATTTAGCGACACTTGGAGAGGGTAGTGTCACGGTAAGCCTCTCCTTACACATCGCTGTATTCCCCGTCATTTTGTCCACTGCCATTCTGTCATACACAAGCAAGGTTTGTTGTGTTGACATCCTTTCCAGTCCAGTTCTCTCTTGAGTCTATTGTCACCCCTCGAATACCAATGAACTCTCATGCGGTACGGAACCTTGCTTCACGATAACCTCAACTTGGATTCGTCGAGCACATCTATCCACTTTCCCTCAAGTCTGAACAAATTCACCGCGATCCCACTAACGGATGAGTTAACAGAATTCCTCGGAGGGTATGACCCAGTCAATTCAATTTCCGCTTTCATGCCTTTACCAACCGGACGGAAGGGTGGCAACGGTGGTGCGTATTGTGGAGTCAATTGATGCGCTCGTTTCCCAGCTAACTGTGGCCTTGAAACTTGAAGGCTTCTGAAGAGGGTGGTATCCAAGATAGCCATTGAGGATGCGAGGATGGGATTTCTCAGTTGGTAACACTGATAAAAGACGAGTGTTCAGAGATGGAAAAGACAGGCTCAGAGGGCACGATTTGGACTTATTCCCTGTATGTTCCTCTACTCCTCTCTACAGCAAGGCTGCGGACTTGGGTCCATCTGAAATATATGGCCATCAAGTACTCATATCATTCATCCCCCTACCTAAACTCTTTCTCAATGAGCAAACTTCGTTACCACCCTACCCATTCAACCGTGGCTTGCTCAAATATTCAGTCGTCTGATAGTTCCGCAGCTCGCGTCACAGTGGCTAGGGCGTGGATCATCAGTGACAGCCAACAACCGTCGATCATGGGCAATACAGTACTCGCCTACGGAGAGACAGACGTATTCACCAACTGGCCTGAGCCCGATCCCTGCTATCACCCAGCAACGCGTGGCCCCGGGCACGATCTAGGACCGGGCGAATGTGACCACAATGTTTCCCGTGCGCTAGGACACGCATGCGCCAAGGAACCTCTCTGCCACTGTGAAGACGGACGCTAGAAGCCGTCGCCTGAGGAATCGGGATGCTCGACAATGTGCGGTTTGAGAATCCGGAGGGATCATGTTCGATCAGCTCGGATGTACTATGCACGAAGCCTGAGGCCTGAAGGCGAGAGGGCGGTCCGTTTGGGTCTGGACAACCGTACAAATAGGATTTACGACATTTCTTTTAGCTGCTGTGCTGTGTCATGCTTAGAGCATGTGTCGTGTTGTTGTGGAGGACAATACCGGTCCTTAGCACGAGACACAGCTTGTTCCTGCAGTATGTCGCAAACCCACGAGATGATTGGTTGTCTCGAGTTGATCGATCGATGGTCGCTCAGATGGGTGAATCAATTGAAGCACTTTTCAATTGTACAGGCAGTGCGATGGGTACGCTAAGGACAAATCAAAACAGGTACATATAGCTGGCGTTGGATGCAGGTTCCGACCCCCAAACGACGACTCAAAATCTTAAGGCGATCAAGACTACCGTATTACCGTACGTAGACCAGAAGAAGAATGGTTTTTGTCGGAATACATAAAACAAGCAAAGATATAATAGCCGGGGAAGGAAGAAAAGGTAGGCATGGGGATAATGAGTGTCACCCAAAGGCAAGCATTGACAGTGCCATTACTTGAAAGCGCAGCGAGATGGCACAAAGAAGGAACTACATGACGAACACAGACGAACTAATGGCTATAACGAAGAATGTCATGTGATGTGAAGCGTGTATGGCATGGATTGTAAAGAAATTATCGAATTATCCTTCGTCCTCGGAGTTCTTGAGCGTCCATCCTCCGTAAGCCAGGGCTATGGCTATGGTTCCCATCGTTGAATAACTACAGGTTGGTGAGATAGCTGCCTGGAAGTAGTGAATGACCTCATGGCTTCATGAACAGGTCCGGATGGCTCAAGTCCTTCCATGAAAAGAGTCCGCAGCACAGGTAATACATCCGTGGCCGTTTGCTCCGTTAGATCTTGGAGAGCCCTTACAACAGGCGACACCAGTCTCTCGGATACATGTAGACTCTGCGCAGCGACAAACAGGCGAAATAGTTCCAGCCACTGCGAGGAATCCATGTCTGGGTCGTCTTTCCACTCCGAATACTCCCAACGAGACTCGCGAAGTTCGAGTTGTTCCACGTGAGAAAGGAGAGGTAATTGTTCGCTGAATATCTGCGTTATCGATGACAGTTGCCAATCCAGCCTTTCGCATCTGATTCCCAACTCGAACAGAGGTGGACCAGGTAGTGGGCCAAAGACAATGTTAATCATCCGACCGGAAAATTCTATTACGGCTTGATTGAAGGGTTTGAGACCTTCTGTACGGTCGATGAAATTGCGTAGTCGTGGAATGTCGAAGATGAGGTCCATGAAGAACGATATGATGAGCGAGGTAAGGTGAGGCGTATCTATTCGAGCGACAAAATCTTCAAAATACTCGCTAACTCCAGAGAAGGACAGATAGGAGAGAGCAGGGAAGGTTACACGTGTGAGGTGAGGCGGACTTGATTGGAGAAGACCCGACGGAGGGGATCGGAATCCAATGGAAAGAGATGCGAGATTGGGTAGTGCCGCGAGGCAGGTAGCCATGACCTCGGGTGAAATGTACCCGGAATTTGGGATATCGAAAAGGTGAAGGCCAACGATGTGAGTGAAAGATAAAATAAATTTGGGGAATGACGGAAATGGAATGCCGCTCAACCCAAATTCTTGGAGACGTGGGGCAGATCCACCCAAGAAGGTCTCTGGAAGCACAGGCACCGACTCATCAATCGACCACATTGTGAATTCTGTCAAAACCGGAAGTGGCTCATGCAGCACATTGACCAATTTTTCGAGTACAGGACCACGGATATCGTAGATGATGATATTGGATATGCGATCACGGCATTCAAGTGCCGCGATAATGTTTTCCATGCCATCCATTAATGGAAACCAGGATGAGAGATATATGGAGATAGGGAAGGGTGGCCAGATATCTAGTAATCTGCTAACGGGTGTCGTCCTCGTGCAGACAAGTCGCAAGTCCAGGCGCCGAGGAGATCCAAGGACAACATCTCGCCATCGTCGACATACTTGCGTCAGTGTTTTCCATCTCCACGAGACGATAGTATGATTTAAGACGTGATCTTTGTAGAAATGGAATGTTTCTAGAAGAACATTGTCGGGCAGCATGTTGATCGTCACCCTGCCTACAGTAGTACACGGCGGAATCGGTCAGCGGTTGCTGTGGACGCTACACACACAGAATGAAAACCTTGACATGGTTCTTGACGATATCCAGGTAGTACGAAATGTTCCCTCATAGCTGAGCCTTTGGAGTGGTCATCACTCAACTCCGAGGACCAGGCGGTGCTAAGAAATACGACCTGTTAGTTTCAGAAATGGGGCCAATTAGTTTGCTTAGGCGTACTGCTTCAAGTTTGGAGGGGTCATTGATGCGGTGCGGACTCCGTCCGTAATAGAGTCCGTATTACTGTAGGTCTAGAGGTAAATCGCGCAACTGGCAGTGGGCTAATACAAGGTGCAGAATGCCATGATGGACGCCACCTTGACACGGCCACTAGTGGCCTACCACCGGCGACTAAACCCTATTGCATCCTTTCTTCTCCCCATCTTAGCTACTCCACAAAGTCACCTACTACTGCCGGTATTTCTCCTCCCGTAGTTGTCTATCGGCTATTCGTTTTCTCAACCGTCACACCCGAGAATGAGTTATCCTGGTGTCCATGTTCTCAAGGAGGTTGGCAGGAGGGTGGTCTTCGAGGATTGGTCTCTCATGATGGTTCAATTTGTGTTGATTTGCTTCGACTTCGGATGGTACGCCGCACTTTCGGTTCGCTCATTCCGTCCTCACTCAACCTACTGTCCGAGGAGAGCGTCATTGACCAACAAGCCCGACATACTCCCTGGGTACAAGTCGCAAGTGGAAGTCCGTCTTAGCCTACCGTCTCGTCTGGTTGTATGTAAGGATGGCATACGCGTTAGCCTTGGATTCGAGCACATTCCCTGTCGCCGACACGACCGACTCCACACTCCACAGGACAGCGAGCGCGCGTCCTTGCCACCCAAGGCATGTTCGCCATGTCTCCATTCTTCACGATTACCCGTCACCCTCGTCGTCGCGCGGCGCTTGTCTCCAGGAGTCCAGAACAGGCCCTCTTTTTTCTTGGCCTAAGGACCAGTATTGTAGATTGTAAATAGTTTACGAGTCGAGATTTATAAATCCGTGCGCAGCACCATGAGCCAGCAGGCTACGAGTGTCTTACCGGGCCACACGCGAGCGCCACCTGTTCTGCGTTTGCCTTTTCCCCCGTTTCGGCTCGTCTCTCTCAGCACCGTCCAGCATCCAGCATCGTTCAAGCGACTCATGCGGAGCCCTTCCATCTCACGACACGCACTCCCTTTTCTGCTCCCCTTGCGCCTTCGCCTTCCTTTTGAGATTGCAGACACGCATCGGACATTTAACCGACCCTGAACTCACGAAACAGTGTGGACTTTCTACCTGTGCTATAGTACTCGTGCTCATGTACCTCCCCCTGAAACATCCCTCCCCCCCCCACACGGCCATACGCGTATTTATTTCCATGGTAGTATCCACGGTGGCCCCACTTCCAGTGGTTGTGGTGAGAGCGGCATACCACCATCCTGTCTCATTCAAGAGTAAAGAGGTGCTTACAGGAATTCGGCATGATACAGACGCAGAACCCCGCGTCTCGGAAGAGGTTATACAGGAAAATGGTTGGTACTGGCTGGGAGCTGTGCCTCGCACTGTGACATTGAGAGAGCGATCGATTTTCACTTTTTTTCCCGTGTGTTCCTCCCTTTTTCTTAATGGCCCAAGTGCTGACTTTCAGTGTTCCAAAATGGCTACCATAAGCGGTTGCGCTGTCGTCCCCGTCCACCATCCTATCCAATCTCGTCCAAGGGGTGGCAATTTTATCACCATGATTCCCAGTGAACAACAAGTCACTCCAAACTTCGAGTCGTTTCGGCATCGGTGACCAAGGCATCCCTGGAAGCCACCCGTTTCCAATTGCGGACTTCTATGCTCCTTCAAACACACAGTTGTTCGCGCATCTCGAGCGGAGCCTTGTCATCATCCATAGACGGCGTCTGTGTGACGACAAGGCTCCCGGCCACGCGTGGCTGCATGTCATCTCGAGGCTCACACCGGGGATTGGCCGAGCGAATCCGCAAGGTTAGTAGTGCGCTGGTACGTGCGCGAGGCAGGGAACCTTTCTGCTGCTATGGAGACGGACCCGGTACAGCAAGGACCGAATCGAGACACTTTGCCCAGATGGGTCCACAAAGGTGGACATGTGGACTGTGGGGTCGGGGCAACGTCCCATGCTAGAATTCATAGCAGCCTTTCGTTTTTCGGGGGAGCGCTATAGTCCATCAGGGAAATACTAGTACTGTGTTTACTTTTCATACATTTTTGTACTTTTTAGCAAAAATTAAAAGGTACACAAAGCTATCACCCTTGCTTTTACCTCGCTTCCAACTCTTCGCTCCCACACCCACTGGCTTGTCAAGTGAAGAGTCCGATGCATGTGATGATCGACGGGTACAAATCTGCTGTTTGCTGGCGCTGCCAATCTTCTGGATTCCACATCCCTCTGTGCCTTCGCAACAGCACAAAATTGAGTCACTCCAAAGACGGGACCGCTAAGCGCGACTATCAAATACTTTCAAGTTCGATATGCAGCGTTAACCATGTACAAAAATCAGCCTCATGGATGAGACCTGAAATACGCAACCATATCTAAGTGTAACCGACGACGCACACCTCACCAGGGAGCAGTTGCCACGCTCCACCTCAACTCGGTGAATAGTTGGTTGGCCAGAACGACGACTCAGAATCTTAAAGGCGATCAAGACTACTGCAGTTCGTAGACCAGAAGTACGAATGGTTTTTGTGGAATAATAGGGAATACATGAGAAAAAACAAAGATACAATAGCCAGGAGAAGAAAGATAAGTAGGCATGGGAGATGAAGAGTGTCGTCCGACAGCAACCACTGACAGTATCATACGGCGCAGCGAGATGGTACAAAGGAGGAACCACGTGACGAACGCAGAGGATCTATAGGAATGTCGTGTGACAGCATATGATGCGGACCGTGTATGGCATCGACACTAAGGTGGATTATTGATTATCTTTCGTCCTCGAGGAGTTAACCCAGGGCTATGATCGTGGTTCCCCTCGGTCCCATCGTTGAATAACTACAGGTTGGTGGGATAGCTTTTTGGCAGTATCGAATGACTTCATGGCTTCATGAACAGGTCCGGATGGCTCAAGTCCTTCCACAAAAAGAGTCTGCAGCACAGGTAATACATCCGTGGCCGTTTGCTCCGTTAGGTCTTGGAGAGCCCTTGCAACAGGGGACACCAGTCTCTCGGATACATGCAGACTCTGGGCAGTGACAAACAGGCGAAATAGTTCCAGCCACTGCGAGGAATCCATGTCAGGATCGTCTTTCCACTCCGAATCCCCCCAAGGAGACTCGCGAAGTTCGAGTTGTTCCACATGAGAAAGGAGAGGTAATTGTTGACTGAATATCTGTGTTATCGATGACAGTTGCCAATCCGCCCGTTCGCATCGGATTTCCAACTCGAACGGAGGTGGATCAAGTGGTGAACCAAAGACAATCTCAATCGTCTGACCGGAGAATTCTATTGCGGCTTGATTGAAGGGTTGGATACCTTCTGTATGATCGATGAGATTGCGTAGTCGTGGAATGTCGAAGATGAGGTCCATGAAGAACACTACGATGAGGTGGGTAAGGCGAGGTGTATATATTCGAGAGACGAAATCTTCAAAGTACTCGCTAACGCCAGAGAAGATCAGAGCGGAGAGAGCAGGGAGGGTTATACGCGTAAGGTGAGGCGGAGTTAATTGGAGAAGACCCGATGGAGGGGATCGGAATCCAATGGAAAGAATGTCGAGATTGGGTAGTGCGGCGAGGCAGGTAGCCATGACCTCGGGTGAAATGTACCCGGAATTCGGGATATCGAAAAGGCGAAGGGAAGCGATGTGAGTGAAAGATAAAATAAATTTGGGGAATGACGGAAATGGAATGCCCCTCAACTCAAATGATTGTAGACGCGGGGCAGATCCACCCAAGAAGGTCTCTGGAAGCACAGGCACCGACTCATCAGTTGACTGTGACTGTAGTAAGAAGGCTGTCAAAAGAGGAAGTGGCTCGAGCAGCACATTGACCAAATTTTCGAGTTCAGGACCACTGATATCGGGGATGATGATATTGGATATGCGATCACGGCATCCGAGTGCCGCGATGATGTTTTCCATCCCATCTGAACCTGTAAACGAGTACGGGAGATATATGATGATAGGGAAGGGTGGCCAGACATCCGAGTCTAGCAATCTGCTAATGGGTGTCATCCTCGTGCAGACAAGTCGCAAGTCCAGACGCCGAGGTGATCCAAAGACAACATCTCGCCATCGTCGACATACTTGCGTCAGCGTTTTCCATCTCCACGAGACGGTAGTACGACTTAAGGGGTCATCTTTGTAGAAATAAAATATTTCTAGGAGAGCATTGTCGGGCAGCACGTCGATCGTCACCCTGCCTACAGTCGGTAATACATGGCAGAATCGGTCAGCGGTTGCTGCAGACACTATACAAAACGTAAACCTTGACATGGTTCTTGACAATGTTCTTCTTCCAGGACAGGTGGTATGAGGTTTTCCCTCATTATGATTACTGAGCCTTTGGAGTGGTCATCACTCGACTTGAATGACGAGGAGCTGCTAAGAAATACGACCACGTTAGTTTCAGAAATGGCGTAAATCAGTTTTCTTAGTAAGGCGTACTTCAAGTTTGGAGAATTCATTGGTGTGGATGTCATTCGTAATAGAGTCCGTATTACTGTAGGTCTAGAGGTGAATCGCTCGTCTGCCCAGCCACTGGCAGTAGGCTACTGTTGTACAATTGAAGTGCAGAACGGACGACAGCCCCACTTGCCGGAGACGTGGACCCTTTCTTCCCCCATTTTGGTTTATCCACAAAATCACCCTACTACTGCCAGTATTTCGCCTCCCGCATAGTTTTCTCACGCCGTCCCACTCGAGAGTGAGTGGTTTCCATGTTCTATCGTAGAAGAGGTTGGGAGGAAAGCCGGTCGTCGATATGGTTTCTCAGTCGGGACGCTTGTGACAGAAGAGGGTTTGTGTTGATTTCTTCAACCTCGGATGGTACGCCACTCTTTCTGTTCACTCTCATTCCGTCCCAACTCAATCTACTGTCTGAGGGAAGCATTATTGACCAACAAGCCCGACACACTCTGGGTACGAGTTTCGAGTGGAAGCTCAACTTAGCCTACCCTATCCTCTGGTTGTACTCATGTACCCCTCCCCCAACCCCCGGAAGAAATACTCGCCTACACGCACACAGCCATACGCGCCTTTACTTCCGTGGTAGTATTCACGATAACCCCACCCCCAGTTGTTCTGGTGAGAACGACATTCCACACCATCCAGTCTCAATCAAGAGTGGAGAAGAGAGGGGCTTACAGGAATCCGTCACGACACAGGCGCAGAACCCTGCGTCTGGGAAGAGGTTATACGAGAAAATGGTTGGTACTGGCTAGTAGCTGTGCCTCGCACTGAGACATCGGAAGGACGATCGATTTGGACACTTTTTTGACGTGCGTCCCTCCCTTTTCCTTGATGCCACAAGTGCTGACTCTCAGTGTTCTAAAATGGCCTCCACAAAGTGGTTGCGCTGTCGTCCCAGTCCACCTTCCTATCTAATCCCGTCCTCGGGGTGGCAATTTTATCACCATGATTTCCGGTGAACAAGGTCACCCCCAAACCTTGGATCGTTGCAGACTGCAGTACCCGTTGGTGGCCAAAGCATGGAAACAGCCAATCACGGACTCCTATGCTCCTTCACACCAGAGTTGTTCGCGCCAGCTCGAGCGGAGTCGGAGCCTTGCCATCATCCATACACCGCGTCTGTGTGACGATGGGGCTCCGGGCCACGCGTGGCTGCATGTCATCTCAGCTCTCACCGGGGATTGGCCGAGCGAATCCGCAAGGTTGGTAGTGCGTTGTTACCTGCGCGAGGCAGGGAACCTTTCTTGCTATGGGACGGACTCGGGACAGCAACTATTGCAGGACCGAATCGAGACACCCAACGATTCCCTATTTCTGCGCGTCGCCAGGCTCTCGCAATGGCGACATAAAATTTACACCTGGTTCGATCCCACGCGTAACCGTTCACATTTAGTGACACTTGGAGAGGGTAGTGTCACGGTAAGCCTCTCTTTACACATCGCTGTATTCCCCGTCATTTTGTCCACTGCCATTCTGTCATACACAAGTAAGGTTTGTTGTGTTGACGTCCTTTCCAGTCCAGTTCCCCTTGAGTCTATTGTCACGCCCTCGAATACCAATCAACTCTCATGCGGTATGGAATTCTGCTTCTCGATAACGTCAACTTGGACTCGTCGAGCACATCTATCCACTTTCCTTCGAGTCTGAACAAGTTCACCGCGATCCCACTAACGGATGAGTTTGCGGAATTCGCCGGAGGGTATGACCCGTCAAGTTAATTTCCGCTTTCATGCCTCTAAAAACTGGACGGAAGGGTGGTAACAGTGGTGCGTATTGTGGAGTTAATTGATGCGCTATGCTCGTTTCTCAGCTAACAATGGTCTTGAAGCTTGAAACTCGAAGGCTTCTGAAGAGGGTGGTATCCAAGATAGCCATTGAGGATGCGAGGATGGGATTTCTCAGTTGGTAACACTGATAAAAGACGAGTGTTCAGAGATGGAAAAGACAGGCTCAGAGGGCACGATTTGGACTTGTTCCCTGTATGTTCCTCTACGCCTCTCTACGGTAAGGCTACTGACTTAGGTCCATCCGAAATATATGGCCATCAAGTGCTCATATCATTCATCTCCGTACCCAAACTCTTTCTCTATTTCTCTATGAGCAAACTTTGTTACCACCCTACCCATTCAACCGTGGCTTGCTTAAATATTCGGTCGTCTGATAGTTCTGCAGCTCGCGTCGCAGTGGCTAGGGCGTGGATCATCAGTGACAGCCAACAACCGTCGATCATGGGCAATACAGTACTCGCCTACGGAGAGACAGACGTATTCACCAACTGGCCTGAGCCTGAGCCCTGCTATCACCCAGCAACGCGTGGTCCCGGGCACGATCTAGGACCGGGCGAATGTGACCAGAATGTTTCCCGTGCGCTAGGACATGCATGCGCCAAGGAGCCTCTCTGCCACTGTGAAGACGGACGCTAGAAGCCGTCGCCCGAGGAACCGGGATGCTCGACAATGTGCGGTTTGAGAATTCGGAGGGATCATGTTCGATCAGCTCGGATGTACTATGCACAAAGCCTGAAGGCGAGAAGGCGGTCCGTTTGGGTCTGGACAGCCGTACAAGTAGGATTTACAACATTTCCATTTCTTTTAGCTGCTGTGTTGTGTCATGCTTAGAGCATGTGTCGTGTTGTTGTGGAGGACAAGACCCGTCCTTAGCAGGAGAAACAGCTTGTTCCTGCAGTATGTCGCAAACCCACGAGATGATTGGTTGTCTCGAGTTGATCGATCGATGGTCGCTCAGATGGGTGAATATTTAAAATTGAAGCATTTTTCATTTGTACAGGCAGTGCGGTAGGTACGCTAAGGACAAATCGAAACAGGTACATATAGCTGGCGTCGGATGCAGGTTCCGACCCCCAAACGACGGCTCAAAATCTTAAGGCGATCAAGACTACCGTATTACCGTATGTAGACCAGAAGAAGAATGGTTTTTGTCGGAATACATAAAACAAGCAAAGATATGATAGCCGGGGAATGAAGAAAAGGTAGGCATGGGGATAATGAGTGTCACCCAAAGGCAAGCATTGACAGTGCCATTACTTGAAAGCGCAGCGAGATGGCACAAGGAAGGGACTAAATGACGAACACAGACGAACCAATGGCTATAACCAAAAATGTCATGTGATGTGAAGCGTGAATTATGTCCTCAGAGTTCTTGAACGTCCATCCTCCGTAAGCCAGGGCTATGGCTATGGTTCCCATCGTTGAATAACTACAGGTTGGTGAGATAGATGTCTGGAAGTAGTGAATGACTTCATGGCTTCATGAACAGGTCCGGATGGCTCAAGTCCTTCCACGAAAAGAGTCTGCAGAACAGGTAATACATCTGTGGCCGTTTGCCCCGTTAGATTTTGGAGAGCCCTTGCAACAGGGGACACCAGTCTCTCGGGTACATGTAGACTCTGTGCAGCGACAAACAGGCGAAATAGTTCCAGCCACTGCGATGAATCCATGTCTGGGTCATCTTTCCACTCTGAATCCCCCCAACGAGACTCGCGAAAATAGAGTTGTTCCACGTGAGAAAGGAGAGGTAATTGTTCGCCGAATATCTGCGTTATCGATGACAATTGCCAATCCGGCCGTTCGCATATGATTCGCAACTCGAACAGAGGTGGACCAGGTCGTGAGCTAAAGACAATGTTGATCATCTGACCGGAAAATTCTATTGCAGCTTGATTGAAGGGTTTGAGACCTTCTGCCAGTGTATGGTCGATGAAATTGCGTAGTCGTGGAATGTCGAAGATGAGGTCCATGAAGAACGTTGCGCCGAGCCAGGTAAGGCGAGGCGTATCTATTCGAGCGACAAAATCTTCAAAATACTCGCTAACGCCACAGAAGGTATGATGGGAGAGAGCAGGGAAGGTTACACGCGTGAGGTGAGGCGGACTTGATTGGAGAAGACCGGATGGAGGGGATCGGAATCCGATGGACAGATGTGTGAGATTGGGTAGTGCGGCGAGGCAGGTAGCCATGACCTCGGGTGAAATGTACCCGGAATTAGGGATATCAACAAGGTGAAGGGAAGTGATGTGAGTGAAAGATAAAATAAATTTGGGGAATGACGGAAATGGAATGCCCCTCAACTGAATTGTTTGTAGTTGCGGGGCAGATCCACCCAAGAATGTCTCTGGAAGCACAGGCACCGACTCATCCATCGACCACATTGTGAATGCTGTCAAAAGCGGAAGTGGCTCGTGCAGCACATCGACCAATTTTTCGAGTTCAGGACCACGGATATGGTTGATGAATATATCGCATATGCGATCACGGCATTCGAGTGCCGCGATAATGTTTTCCATGCCATCCATTAATGGAAACGAGGGTGGGAGATATATGGCGATAGGGAAGGGTGGCCAGATATCTAGTAATCTGCTAACGGGTGTCGTCCTCGTGCAGGCAAGTCGCAAGTCAAGACGCCGAGGTGATCCATAGACAACACCTCGCCATCGCTGACATACTTGCGTCAGTGTTTTCCATCTCCACGAGACGGGAGTATGATCTAAGATGTCATCTTTGCAGAAATAAAATGTTTCTAGAAGAACATTGTCGGGCAGCATGTCGATCGTCACCCTGCCTACAGTAGTACACGGCGGAATCGGTCAGCGGTTGCTGTGGACGCTATACACACAGAATGAAAACCTTGACATGGTTCTTGACGATATTCAGGTAGTACGAAATGTTCCCTCATAGCTGAGCCTTTGGAGTGGTCATTACTCAACCCTGATGACAAGGCGGTGCTAAGAAATACGACCTGTTAGTTTCGGAAATGGGGCCAATCAGTTTTCTTAGGCGTACTACTTCAAGTCTTGAGAGGTCATTGATGCGGACTCGGTTCGTAATAGAGTCCGTATTACTGTAGGTCTAGAGGTGAATCGCTCGCCTGCCTGGCAACTGGCAGTGGGTGGTGAAGTCCGGAGATGGGCAGCCGTAGGAGAGATGAGCTGGGATGAGGCACGCTCGTGACAGCCTTTCATTTTCTAACGCGGGAACGCACATTAACTTGATATTTGATTTGATTTGATTTGATTTGATTTGATTTGATAACCTTCACGTGCTCCAAAGAACCGGGCCAAAGTGCCCCTGAGCACGGGCCCTCGGGCCTGAACCTGAACACAGCTGTCTTTTCCCCCCATCCGCTCCACCCTTGATTTACGCTCGTTCAACTTTTATTTCGACCGCGCAATCTTTTATCAACACATTCTACTTCCACTGGAGTCACTTGATAGTGCTCCACCTTCTCATTAACCCCTAGTAGTATAAATGTGCCCTCAATAGGGCTGAACAATGTTATCTGGTTTTTCTGCCAAATCCCTTTGTGTGCCGCTCGAAAGCCAAACTCTCTCGCGCCCTCCCTCTCTCGCATCGTCGCCTCCCGCTCCCTGCGTTCACTCGTTCGATCATCACCTCTCGCTGTCCATAGCCTTCTTTAGTGGGCTAATACAAGGTGCAGAATGTCATGATGGACGCCACCTTGACACGGCCACTAGTGGTCTACCACCGGCGACTAAACCCTATTGCATCCTTTCTTCCCCCATCTTAGCTACTCAACAAAGTCACCTACTACTGCCGGTATTTCTCCTCCCGTATTTGTTTATCGGCTATTCGTTTTCTCAACCGTCACATCCGAGAATGAGTTATCCTGGTGTCCTAGTTCTCAAAGAGGTTGACAGGAGGATGGTCTTCGAGGATGTGGTCTCTCATGATGGTTTAATTTGTGCTGATTGCCTCGACTTCGGATGGTACGCCGCTCTTTCGGTTCGCTCATTCCGTCCTCACTCAATCTACTGTCCAAGGAGAGCGTCATTGACCAACAAGCCCGACATACTCCCTGGGTACAAGTTGCAAGTGGAAGTCCGTCTTAGCGTACTTTCTCGTTTGGTTGTATTGTAAGGATAACATACGCGTTAGCCTTGGATTCGAGCACATTTCCTGTCGCCCGACATGACCGACTCCACACTCCACAGGACAGCGAGCGCGCGTCCTTGCCACGCAGGGCATGTTTGCCACGTCTCCATTCCTCACGATTACCCGTCACCCTCGTCGTCGTGCGGCGCTTGTCTCCAGGAGTCCAGAACAGGCCCTTTTTTTCTTGGCTTAAGGACCAGTATTGTAGATTGTAAATAGTTTACCAGTCGAGATTTATAAATCCGTGCGCAGCACCATGAGCCAGCAGGGTACGAGTGTCTCACCGGGCCACACGCGAGCGCCACCTGTTCTGCGTTTGCCTTTTCCCCCGTTTCGGCTCGTCTCGCTCAGCACCGTCCAGCATCCAGCATCGTTCAAGCGGCTCATGCGGAGCCCTTCCATCTCACGACACGCACTCCCTTTTCTCCTCCCCTTGCGCCTTCGCCTTCCCTTTGGGATTGCGGACACGCATCAGACATCATTTAACCACCCCTGAACTCACAAAACAGTGTGGACCTTCTACCTGTGCTACAGTACTCGTGCTCATGTACCTCCCCCTGAAACATCCCTCCTCCCACACACAACCATACGCGTATTTATTTCCATGGTAGTATCCACGGTGGCCCCACTTCCGGTGGTTGTGGTGAGAGCGGCATACCACCATCCTGTCTCATTCAAGGGTAAAGAGGTGCTTACAGGAATTCGACATGACACAGACGCAGAACCCCACGTCTCGGAAGAGGTTGTACAAGAAAATGGTTGGTACTGGCTGGCAGCTGTGCCTCGCACTGTGACAATGAGAGAGCGGTCGATTTGGACTTTTTTTCCCGTGTGTTCCTCCCTTTTCCTTGATGGCCCAAGTGCTGACTTTCGGTGTTCTAAAATGGCTACCATAAAGTTGTTGCGCTGTCGTCCCAGTCCACCGTCCTATCCAATCTCATTCTCGGGGTAGCAATTTTATCACCATGATTCCCGGTGAACAACAAATCACTCCAAACTTCGAGTCGTTTCAGCGTCGGTGACCGAGGCATCCCCGGAAGCCACCTGTTTCCAATTGCGGACTTCTATGCTCCTTCAAACACACAGTTGTTCGCTCCATCTCGAGCGGAGCCTTGTCATCATCCATAGACGGTGTCTGTGTGACGACAAGGCTCTGGGCCACGCGTGGCTGCATGTCACCACGAGGCTCACACCGGGGATTGGCCGAGCGAATCCGCAAGGTTGGTAGTGCGCTGGTACATGCGCGAGGCAGGGAACCTTTCTGCTGCTATGGAGACGTACCCGGGACAGCAAGGACCGAATCGAGACACTTTACCCAGATGGGTCCACAAAGGTGGACATGTGGGCTGTGGGGTCGGGGCAACGTCCCATGCTAGAATCCATTGCAGCCTTTCGTTTTTCGGGGGGGCGTTATAGTCCATCAGGGAAATACTAGTACTGTGTTTACTTTTCATCCATTTTTAGCAAAAATTAAAAGGTACACAAAGTTATCACCCTTACTTTTACCTCGCTTCCAACTCTTCGCTCCCACACCCACTGGCTTGTGAAGTGAAGAGTCCGATGCATGTGATGATCGACGGGTACAAATCCGCTGTTTGCTGCCACTGCCAATCTTCTGGATTCCATATCCCTCTGTGCCTTCGCAACAGCACAAAATTGAGTCACTCCAAAGACGGGACCGCTAAGCACGACCATCAAATATTTTCGATACGCAGCGTTAACCATGTACGAAAATCAGCCCCATGGATGAGACCTGAAATACGCAATCATATCTAGGTGCAACCGATGACGCACACCTCACCAGGGAGAAGTTGCCACGCTCCACCCCAACTCGGTGAATAGTTGGTTGACCAGAACGACGACTCAGGATCTTAAAGGCGATCAAGACTACTGCAGTTCGTAGACCAGAAATACGAATGGTTTTTGTGGAATAATGGGGAATACATGAAAAAAAAAAGATACAATAGCCAGCAGAAGAAAGATAAGTGGGCATGGGAGATAATGAGTGTCGTCCGACAGCAACCACTGACAGTATCATACAGCGCAGCGGGATGGTACAAAGGAGGAACCGCGTGACGAACGCAGAGAATCTATAGGAATGCCGTGCGACAGTATATGATGCGGACCGTGTATGGCATCAACAGTAAGGTCGATTATCGATTATCGATTATCTTTCGTCCTCGAGGTGTGGTTGAACGTCCATTATTGGTAACCCAGGGCTATGATCGTGGTTCCCTCGGTCCCATCGTTGAATAAGTACAGGTTGGTGGGATAGCCTTTTGGCAGTATCGAATGACTTCATGGCTTCATGAACAGGTCCGGATGGCTCAAGTCCTTCCACGAAAAGTGTCTGCAGCACAGGTAATACATCCGTGGCCGTTTGCTCCGTTAGATCTTGGAGAGCCCTTGCAACAGGGGACATCAGTCTCTTGGATACATGCAGACTCTGCGCAGAGACAAACAGGCGAAATAGTTCCAGCCACTGCGAGGAATTCATGTCTGGGTCATCTTTCCACTCCGAATCCCCCCAACGAGACTCGCGAAGTTCGAGTTGTTCCACGTGAGAAAGGAGAGGTAATTGTTGACTGAATATCTGTGTTATCGATGACAGTTGCCAATCCGGCCGTTCGCATCTGATTCCCAACTCGAACGGAGGTGGACCAGATAGTGGGCCAAAGACAATGTTAATCATCCGACCGGAAAATTCTATTGCGGCTTGATTGAAAGGTTTGAGACCTTCTGTACGGTCGATGAAATTGCGTAGTCGTGGAATGTCGAAGATGAGGTCCATGAAGAACGATATGATGAGCGAGGTAAGGTGAGGCGTATCTATTCGAGCGACAAAATCTTCAAAATACTCGCTAACGCCAGAGAAGATCAGATTGGAGAGGACCCGATGGAGGGGATCGGAATCCAATGGAAAGAATGTCGAGATTGGGTGGTGCCGCGAGGCAGGTAGCCATGGACTCGGGGGAAATGTACCCGGAATTAGGGATATCGAAAAGGTGAAGGGCAACGATGTGAGTGAAAGATAAAATAAATTTGGGGAATGACGGAAATGGAATGCCGCTCAACCCAAATTCTTGGAGACGCGGTGCAGATCCACCCAAGAAGGTCTCTGGAAGCACGAGCACCGACTCGTCAGTTGACTCCAGATGGAATACTTCCAAAAGCGGAAGTGGCTCCTGCAGCGCGGTTAGCAATTTTTCTCGTTCAGGACCACGGAAACCGTAGATGATGATATGTGATATGCGATCATGGCATTCGAGTGCAGCGATAATGTTTTCCACGCCACTCTTTTCCACTACCGAAACCGGGGGTGGGAGATATACGATGATAGGGAAGGGTGGCCAGATATCTAGTAATCTGCTAACGGGTGTCATCCTCATGCAGACAAGTCGCAAGTCCAGACGCCGAGGTGATCCATAGACAACATCTCGCCATCGTCGACATACTTGCGTCAGCGTTTTCCATGTCCACGAGGCGGTAATACAATTTAAGGGGTCATCTTTGTAGAAATGAAATATTTCTAGGAGAGCATTGTCGGGCAGCATGTCGATTGTCACCCTGCCTACAGTCGGTAGTACACGGCAGAATCGGTCAGCGGTTGCTGCGGACACTACACAAAACGTAAACCTTGACATGTTTCTTGACGATATTCTTCTTCCAGGATACATGGTACGAAATGTTCCCTCATTACTGAGCTTTTGGAGTGGTCGTCACTTTAGGGTGCGTTCGAGAACTTTGTCACGCTTTGAGATACCAGCCAAAAGATTTTCTGCTTGAGATATTGCCGCGTGCGAGAAATTGTGCTGTTTGGGAAATTTTTCAATCTGCGTGAGACAGTATCCACTATAAAAGAAAAAGCAACTGAATTTCAGTAGTTTGACATACTGAATGGTGCAGAATCACATTAATTTCAGTCGTTAGCATACTGAAAAAAAGTCGCAAAGATTTCACATGACTACTGACTGGGTGCAGATTCGTTGAGTTTAATATGATTTTAATATGATATACTCCTGAATTTCATCGATTTTCATGCGTTTTAGGTACTGAAAGTCAGTAGCTTTTTCTTTTATAGTGATCTCGGTCTGGCAACACCCTCATCAGGAATTTGGCCAAGTTCGGATGAGGCAGCGCGGCGCTCGCGACCAAGAACCGGCCCGGTACAAGATCGTGCCCCCATACGACCATTGCGCGGCGTTACGATCCAGTTACAAGCTTACAATATACTCGCCACTCAATATAGCCTCGTTTGTGACTCATGCTGAATTGTGATCCCTATCTCACATCATATGATAATCGTATGTCCTCGTGAGACTTATGTTGGATTATACTCTCCTCCTGAGGTGCCTAAATCCACAAGATGAGATTGCGATGTCAAGGCGGTTTCCTTACGAGCTGACATCACTAGGTCGAGGCAAAAATCTGATCACGCAGGAAAGATAGCACTGGTTATATAGCACAACCAGTACCTACATACAATCTATACTACTTGCTCTTGGAAATAAGAAAGGGGGCCGCTCCAGAAAACGAGCACAAGAGGAGTGCGAGGCACCACGCTGAGAACGGAGAGACTCTGTATGCTTGCCACCACTCTCCTGCGGCGTCAGTTGTGTTTGGCATCGGGGAACTGAGGGTGTTCCGGGAAGCAATGTGGACTTGGAAGTTCCGGTGCTGTCTCGGTCATGAGATACAAGCGCGGATCAATCAACAAGAAAAATTGATGCTGATTGGATACACACCAAGTTCAACTTGGGCCTATAAAAGATGTGGACTCCATCAAAAAATTCCTGCTCCATCCCTCACCAATATCCCCATCATTAGTCTCCTTATGGCACGAGATATTGAACTTGAACCTTGGGAGGTGAAGAGTGCAGCAATGTGAACGTTGCTGAGAAGATAGTTATATTTCTACATAGTGATTAGACTCTTTATATACAGGTTTGTACTGTATCTACATATGCCAAAAACAGTCCTGAGTATAGCTCGTCTATAGGCGTCGGATAAAGCTAGACAAAAGAGATATGAATGATAGGGGCTGTGGTGTTGTGCGTATGCTATGTGCAGTAGATACGCGCGTACATGCGTCTGTTATCTCGTAGCAGCTTTTAGTCCAAATACGGTAATCCTATTGTGACGCGGCTCGGTTATGCGGTCCGTGGCTGTCGGGACACTCCGCATGTTTGACACGCGCATCGGTTACACGGTCCGTGACTGTCGGATCACCCGGCACGTTTTACAGTACGTTTTGATTATCGGAGCA